>JAKOGI010004407.1:0-27062 GCA_029747015.1 Carnegiea gigantea
TATATAGACACATACTGTAACACCCCCGCTACGTACCAGGGATGTCACACCGCCAGGATCCCCCGAGGGAGGCCCCTAAGGCTCTTCTTCTATTAACTTTCTTCTAAATTTTACCAAACTTTAGGTTTAGTTAGGAAATCCTGGGACGAAACCGGCAGTGTTCCGTCTGTAATTACAACAATTCCAAAATTTACATTATGAAGTTCAGGGTACCTGTGAACATTTAAACCAAAATGCAAAATAACTAGGAGTACCAATGAGTCACACACTCGTGGTGGGGCTTAAGCCCTTTACAAACACTTATTACAAAAGATTTACATAGGTTCGTACTGTCAGAGCCTTTGAGCCACTGCATGACCAATGTACGCACTTTCTTAAAACAAAACATCACTTCAGATGGCTTCACAACTTCACATTATAGGTACATCAGCAGAAGCAACTAGCAGTCCATTCATTCTTCACCTGGGGGAAAAAGGGTAAAGGAAATGAAGTGAGCCACCACATGCTCAGTGAGTGTTCCTCCACTCCTTAAAACAAAACCCTTTTCAAGCAATATTACTCATAATATTCACTTATCACGCTTTTAGCTAATGCTAACATGGTATTAGGTAACATATTATAGGACACAGGTTGTAGAATATAAACATTGGATAAGTCACGACTTATGTGTTCACTAGGCACATTTGAATGTCATTTCACGATTCACTAGCATGTCACATATTCTATTTGAAGCCACGTTCATCATATTTAAGAACATTTGAAAGCATTTCATAACCTTGAGGTTCTTAATCTTTTGAAAGAGTTTACATTTCGCATTCGTCGTAAAATGACCCTTGTAAGCATTTCATATTCATTTCACATGGCCTCTTTGGGCCCATAAAACATTCTTTTTCTTTAAAACATATAAAATGACAAAGGCCAATTGCTTTTCTTATCTTGGTAGGAAAATACTTCTAGCATAAGATCATTACAGGGTGCTGATTGGGTGAGAACTATTCTCGACCCCATAGTGAGACCTAACGCTCATGCTTAAGCTCTTACTCCCGGGATGGCTACATATAACATATCGGACCATTACATGAGCCCTCGTCAGGGCCCCTAGGGTTTATCCGGACTTATCCCCTAGGTCAACATTATTTATATCATATCATATTGTCCGCAGCACATTATCTTAGCCACTTAAGGCGTATCGGCCATAACGGTTAGTAATTTTCCGTTTCAAACAATAAAATCATTCAACGTATAATTCCCATCTCCCCTTTGTTATAAACGTTTTAGGGATTCCTCCCAAACACTATTTGAATAGCTAAAATAGGCCATAGCTCATTACTAGACATGGCTATTATTCATTTAAAACACATGAAGAATCATTTGCTAAAACATCACCCTTCCACACACATGTCACATTTTAAACGAACAAGGAAAAGGGAATACACATATCACATTTAAACACTTCGTAATCATTTCAACACAATGAGCCACACGTGGCCTCGCAATCCACACGATTGCGGTCAATTCACAACCCAGTCTCCCTCCTCACTTACACCGTACCACAAGACCTCGAACGCTCATAATTCTTTCTTCAAACCATCCAACTACCAACTCGATTTGTCGATTTATTAATCACAACATATTATCATATTAGCTTATGTAAAAGGGAGGGAAGATTGGGCCCTTAGCTAAGCAACCAGCATCATTCAGCGAAGCGTTACAACAAGCGTGCATATAGCCACATTTATTCATAATTCGACAATACTTTATTCAGTAAATCAAACATAATCCGATTCTAAACATATACGTTGCATTTCGAATCAACTTCCCTAAGCATGAATGTACTAAAAAGAGTTCGAATTTATTTTGTTTACACACTTAATACATTAGCTAGTTCAATTCGAATGGGAGCTAAACACGTTAAACTAACTTCATTTTTAATCCCTTTTCATATATTAGCTAAATAGCTTGAACCGATGCTAAACATATCAAACTAACTTCGTTTTTAATTCCTTTTCAAACAATAACTCATTAACTCAATTCGAAGCTAAATACGTTAAATTAACTTCGATTTTAATTCCGTTTTAAATAATAACTCTTTAACTCGAATCGAAGCTAAATGCGTTAAATTAACTTCGATTTTAGTTACGTTTTAAACAATAACTCTTTAACTCGAATCGAAGCTAAATGCGTCCATATAAATTCGAATTCACTGTTCACGCAAGACTACGCTTTATGTACAGAATTCCCATCGATTCACAAATTCAGGCATGAAACAACCAATTGATTCGAACCTAAGCATGAATAACTTAATTCTTGTCATTTCTAACGAATTTAACATGCCCTAACTTAACATGCAACATCAAACCGCTGAAAAATTAACTTTGAAAATAGTAATAACTTAGGAGGGAGAAACACTTACTTGGGTTAGCTTAGTTTCAACCTCAAACAGTGAATACCAATGCTCCCACACTGCTAAACCCGAACCCAAGCCCGTCAGCCAGCAAATTCGAATCCTAGCCCTCGATTTCGTGATGCTTGTGGCGGATTGAGGCTTGATTTTTGGCTTTAATTTATAGAGGAGGCTGGGTTGGAGGTGGGTCATCGGTTTCCGCCAGGTGGACGGCCGGTTCTGGGTGAGGAGACGCGTGGGTGAGAGGCTGTGCGAAGTGGATGAAGTTTGGTGGTGGAATGGGCGGCTGAGACGCGTGGTGTGAGAGACCGTTCGTCCCTTTCTCTCGCCGGTGACGCGTGCTGGCTGGCGGCAGCGCCAGGTGGCCGCTCGCCGGTGAGAGAGAGAGAGAGAGTGAGAGAGATGCGTTAGAGAGAGAGAGAGAGCGTGCGGGGGTCGGGGTTCTGCCCGACTTCGGTCCCCCCTCCCCCTTTTCAATCCTTTTTCTTTTTCCTTTTTTTTGGTTGTTTTGGGTTAAACTAACAACATTCAACTAAATTCTGGTTCCGTACTCGCTAATGGTTAGGCTAAACCCGAATTGAACGACTTACCATGTACATTTCAGTTTAAACTTTGGGAATCGGCCAAGTAAAACGAAAAACGATTTTAAAAACTGGGTTTTTATAAATAAGTAGCGTCCATGATAACGTTAGTCAAATAATCGTCCCTTTTATTGAAACTAATCGTTAAAAACTCACACGGTCGATTTAATACTTTCGTCGGATAACGAATCAAAAGCACTGGTAAAATCAGCAACTAAACAGTTAGTCAGTAATAGCATGAAAGCATGGCCCTTACACTCTCCCCCCTTAAAAGAATTTCGTCCTCGAAATTTGCTCACCTGGTGAAAATAATGTGGGATATTTCTCACGCATTTCGCTTTCTAACTCTCAAGTTGCTTCTGCCACCTTGTGATGTTTCCATAACACCTTAACATAGGGAATGCTCCTATTTCTGAGCTTCTTTTCCGTCTTCTCCAAAATCCAAATGGGTTCTTCTACATAGGTGAGATTTTCCTTAACTTGTATGGGTTCATATCGGATGACATGATCTGGATCCGGAACATATTTCCTGAGACTGGATACATGAAATACATCGTGGATGCCTTGCAATGGGGGTGGTAAGGCCAGTTGGTACGCAACCGATCCTACTTTCTGCAAGACTTCAAACGGTCCAATGAACCGTGGGCTTAGTTTTCCCTTTTGTCCAAATCTTATGCTTCCCTTGAGTGGGGACACTTTCAGAAATACATGGTCTCCAATCTCAAACTCCAGCGGCCTTCTCCTATTATCCGCGTAGCTCTTTTGTCTACTATGTGCAGCTTGCAATCTCTTGCGGATTGTCTTGATTATTCCGATCGTTCGATCGATTAAGTCAACCTTGGATGGTTCCCTTTCCCCTATTTCATTCCAACAAACCGGAGTTCTGCAACGTCTACCGTATAGCGCCTCGAAAGGAGCCATGCCTATACTGGCATGGTGACTATTATTGTATGCAAATTCAACCAGAGGCAGGTTATGATCCCAAGTTCCAGCAGAATCGAGGGCATAGGCTCTCAACATATCCTCCAGAGTTTGAATAGTTCTTTCAGATTGACCGTCCATCTGAGAGTGGAAGGCCGTACTTAATCGTAATTTTGTGCCCATTGCTCTTTGAAACCCATGCCAGAAGCGAGATACAAACTTGGTATCGCGATCTCACACAATACTGAGTGGCACACCATGCAGTCTAACTATCTCCTTAATGTATAGGTTAGCTAGTTGCTTAGAGGTGAAAGTGGCCTTGATGGGCAAGAAGTGTGCCCAGAAGCGAGATACAAACTTGGTATCGCGATCTGACACAATACTGAGTGGCACACCATGCAGTCTAACTATCTCCTTAGTGTATAGGTTAGCTAGTTGCTTAGAGGTGAAAGTGGCCTTGATGGGCAAGAAGTGTGCAGCCTTGGTCAATCTGTCAACTATAACCCACACACCGTCATACTGTCTGATGGTTTTTAGCATTCCAATCATGAAATCCATGGTGATGTGTTCCCATTTCCACTCAGGAATTGGCAAGGGTTGCAGTAAACCTCCAGGTTTCTGATGCTCGGTTTTCACCCGTTGGCACGTAAGGCATCGAGCCACGTACTCTGCGATATCCCTTTTCATGCCATTCCACCAGTAATGGGTCTTCAAGTCATGGTACATCTTCGTACTTCCAGGGTGTACAATAAGTGTGGAATTGTGCGCCTCCTTTAACAATTCCTTCTTGAGAGCTGTTATGTTCGGTACACACAGTCTATTCCCATACCAAAGTACCTCATTTTGGATGGAAAGTTCCTTATTCCTTCCTTCTTCCACGCCTTTCTTTATCTTCATAAGTTCAGGGTCATCCTTCTGCTGTTGCTTGATCGTTTTGATCAATGACGGAGAGACTTGAAGCGCTGCCAAGTAGCCTTGATTTCCTGGCAGCACTACCTCTATTTGTAGCATGTCGAGCTCCCTTAGGAGTCTCTTTTCTTGTGTAAGTAGACAGGCTACAGACCCTATGGATTTTCTACTTAGTGCGTCAGCCACCACGTTTGCCTTTCCAGGATGATATTTGATCTCCATATCATAATCCTTAAGGAGTTCTAGCCATCTTCTTTGTCTCATGCTTAACTCTTTTTGAGTGAAGATGTATTTCAAGCTCTTGTGGTCAGTGTGTACTTCACACCTTACTCCATAGAGATAATGTCTCCAGATTTTTAAGGCAAACACAACCGCGGCCAATTCTAGGTCATGTGTTGGATAATTCTCTTCGTAGGGCTTCAATTGGCGAGAGGCATAAGCAATAACTCTGTCTTTCTGCATTAATACACAACCCAGTCCCTTCTTAGACGCATCACTGTAGATTACAAATCCTTCATTGCCTTCAGGTATTGCCAATATTGGTGCAGATACCAAACGTTTCTTTAGCTTCTGAAAGTTATCTTCATACTCCTGGGTCCATTCAAATTTAGTGGTCTTCTGAAGTAGTTTGGTAATAGGCAAGGCTAGTTTTGAAAATCCTTCTACAAACCTTCGATGGTAGCCAGCTATACCTAAGAAGCTTCGCACTTCGGAGACGTTTGTTGGTCTTGGCCAGTTTACAATGGCCTGTACCTTTGTCGGGTCCACCGAGATGCCATCTTTGGTCACTATGTGTCCTAGAAATTGCACCCTTTCTAACCAGAACTCACACTTTTTAAGTTTGGCATATAATTTGTGTCCTCTAGGGTTTTCAGCACCATTCGCAAGTGGTTTGCATGCTCTTCCCTGGTCTTGGAGTATACCAGGATATCATCGATGAACACCACTATAAATTTATTTAGGAAGGGCCTAAGGACTCTGTTCATCAAGTCCATAAAGAAGGCAGGAGCGTTCGTTAACCCAAATGGCAACACCAAGAACTCATAATGCCTATATCGAGTGCGAAAAGCGGTTTTAGGCACGTCCTCCTTCTTGATCTTCAATTGATGGTACCCTGATCTCAAATCAATCTTTGAGAACACCGAAGCACCAGCCAATTGATCAAACAGGTCATCAATTCGAGGAAGTGGGTATTTATTCTTGACCGTTACCTTATTTAGTTCTCGATAGTCGATACATAAGCTCAAACTCCCATCTTTCTTCTTCACAAATAGTACTGGTGCTCCCCAGGGTGAAACACAAGGCTGAATTAACCCCTTATCTAGTAACTCTTGCAACTGAGTTTTCAACTCTGTCAATTCCACAGGTGCCATTCGATAAGGTGCCTTGGATATTGGGGCAATTCCAGGTACTAGTTCAATGGTGAATTCGATTTCTCTGTCGGGTGGCAGCCCCGGTACCTCTCGAAACACCTGTGGAAATTCCCTCGCTACCGGAATCTCACTCAAGTCCAGCTCCTTTAGTTCTGCGATCTCAATTGCACACAAATAGCCCTGACATCCTTTCTTCAACATTTTGAATGCCTGCATAGCAGATACCGTTGGGATGGTCACTTGGTGGCCACTTCCCTTAAAGGTTCCTCTTTCTCCATCGGAGGCCGAGAAGGTAACCAGCTTTCTCTCGCAGTCAATAGTAACTTTATGTCTAGTTAACCAGTCCATCCCTAGAATAACGTCCCAACCTTGTATATCCAGTTGTACTAGGTCTGCAGGGAGAATTCTCCCTTCTAATTGAATAGCGCAGTCTTTAAAAACAAGATCGGTATAGTAAGTAGACCCTAAGGGGGTAGTCACACATAATTGTACATCCATTTCACTGGGCCTGCCAGCGAGTTTCCTTGCAAAGGTAGGATTTACAAAAGAATGCGTGGTACCTGAATCAAATAAAACATGAGCATAAAGATGTTTAACAAAAAGAGTACCTGATACGGTGGCAGTGAGGTCCTCCGCCTCACCTACTTCTAAGCTAAACACCCGGTCACCTCGTTTGCCTTCTGAAGTTGCATTCACAGGAGGTCGGCTTCTTTGTGGAACTGGATTAGCCCCCGTGCCTGAACCTTGTGGACTGTTCTGCCGATTCCACGCCTTCTTGGGGCAATTTGCAATTTTCTGGTCCGTAGATCCACACCCATAGCATTCTTGTGTGCCATATCGGCACCGACCGGAGTGCATACGCCCACACTGGTTGCAGGGTTCCAGTGCCTGCCTTGGTACAACTTGCTTTCCCTTCCGCCGGTTGTCGAAGTTGCTGATCTTATTGCTTCCCTGGGTACTGGACCCTCCTTGGTTAAACTTTCTTTTTGCTGGGCCTATCTGCCGACTTTCCTCTTCGGTTTCAGCTATAACTCGGGCTATCTTCACCACCCTCTGGTACATCTCCTGGAAGCTGGTGAAAACATGCCCAGCTATCATCCGCTTAATGGGTCCTTTAAGGCCTTGCTCGAAGTGGTCCATCTTCATTTGTTCAGTTGCGACTTGATTAGGCGAAAAGCAACTACGTTAAACTTTGCCGCGTATTCTACCACACTCATTTGGCCTTGTTTCAACCGTAGAAATTCTTGTTCCTTTGCCCTCTTTACATCTCGTGGGTAATACTGAGAATCCATCATGGTTTTTAGTTGTTCCCAGGTTAGAGCTGGTTCACCAGCTCGAGGTTTGACAGTGCCCCACCAGAATTCCGCTTTCTTTTCGAACTGATGGGTCGCCAGATGTACTTTAAAATCTTCGGGGCAGTCCATTACTTCAAACAAATTCTCCATCCTTCTTAGCCATTCCTCATAGGCAAGAGGATCTGTTCCACTACTAAACCTTGGTGGTTTTAGCTTATTAAACTGACAAATCATCTCCAAGGCGGTTGGTGCCGCCACCTGTTCCCTTCGTGGAGGCATTGGCTACACAGTCGTTTATGCAAAGTTGCTTATTTTTTATTCATAAAAATAGATTGTCAAAGCATTTAAAAACATAGTACAACATTAGACAGAATGTACAGAGCTTTAAGTATTCGTGCGATCCTATTTTGGTCGCACGAACACTTCTCAAAAATGCGCTTTCACGAATCACGAAATATCGGGTATCACCCTTGTTTATTCATTTTTGAACGCACACTAACTATGTTTTATTTAAATACAATGCACACATTGGCGATTCCAGGCTACATACAGCCCTTATTACCACCCTAATTACCACCTGAGGAACCCTCCTCGGGGGGATCATCTACCGCTGGATCATTCGAGCCCTCAGACTCAACTGGGGCTAGTAGGTCCCATAATACAAATAGTGGGGAGTACTCCGCATCAGGTGCTCCATCCACCAGTTCTTTCATCCTCAGCATCGTGGCTTGCCAGCCCCAGGGGTATTGTGCACCGAAGGAATCTATCCAACGTGCCCACAGAGTGGCTACTCGCTTGTATCGTCTTGCCTGAGGGTTTTCTGCGAACAGAAGTCTCATTTGACGATGTTCAATCTGATTTCTCTCTACTATTGTGATTGGTAGTTGTTGGGTAGCAGCAGGAGCAATTAAAGCCATATTGATCATTTGCATGGCAGCATCGCTCCTTCCCAAGGGGGTATTTCCTAAGGAGTCCACCCGCCCTTCTGCAAATATTAGGAAATCCACCAACCCTCTAAAAGTGAACGGTGTATAAGCTCCCCTATGTACATGGAAGAGACGGATGATAGAAGTGACTTCGGCCCATCTTCCCGTACATGGCATTGCTCTGATGAACTTGTACGTCCAGTGGTCACTACAAAAACGTAGTTCAACTCCGACGGACAAAGCGACGCGTCAGACAGCGTCGGAAAAATTGCAGACAAACCGACGGAATTTCAGACGAACTCCGACGGAAAATTAAATTTCCGACGGATTTTCCGACGGAAGAATATTCCGTCGGAAATTCCGACGGAATTCCGACGGAGTTCCGTCGGAAATTCGAAATTCCGACGGGAATTCCGTCGGGGCGGAGTTCCGTCGGAATTTCCGACGGAATTTCCGACGGAATTCCGTCGAAATCCGTCGGAATCCGTCGGTAATTCCGTCGGAATTCCGCGCGGATCTCGACCCCGTTTGCCCGGCTTTAAATTGGGGGGGAGGGGTGAGATTTCGAGCGGTTTTTGGAGAAATAGAGAGAGAAAGTGTTCGAAAAAGGAGAGAGGGAGAAGGAGGAAGAGAGAGAAAGTGAGATTTCAAGGTTTTGATCATCGAAAAATTTAACGGTAAGTGATATTTTTGCTTAATTTATTGTTTGAAATTGAAATTGTTAAGTTAATTGATAATTTTTACGGTCTTTGTTTTTCACGTTTTGTCGCCGCCAGTGCCACCGCTAGTGTCGTCACCGTCTGTAATCAGATTGATTTTTCGGGTGTGCGAAGGTTAGTAGAATTGTTCCGCTTTTAAGTTGTGTTAATTTGATATGTGATGTTCATTTTTCGGGTATATGAAAATTAGCAGAAACATGTTTGTTTTGTTTGAATAATTATTTTTTCCGTTGAATATAAATTTGAATAACGTTAGTTTTTTATTTAATTTATTAAATATGTATGTTAGAATAAGTGGAGTAAAGCATGTTAAGTATGTAGATCTATAATAATTATTTGGTTATTTGAAAATGTTAAATATGTTAAGCATATATATTATGTTTTATTAAAATGAATAATTTAAATGAAACAAGTTTGTTTATAATCAAATATTAAATATGTTGGGCATGAATGTTTTTGGAGGTATGATTTAATTTTTTATAATTTGTTTAGTTTGAATAATTTATTTTTCTCATTGAATATAAATTTATATAACGTTAGTTTTTTAGAATAAGTGAAGTAAAACGTGTTCAGTATGTAGATCTGTAATAATTATTTGGTTATTTGAAAATGTTAAATATGTTAAGCATGTATATTATGTTTGATTAAAGTGAACAATTTAAATAAAACAAGTTTGTTTATTATCAAATGTTAAATATGTTAGGCATGAATGTTTATTATCAAATGTTAAATTTGGACAAGAAAGGCCGTGTATACGATTTTGGTACGGAGGGGATGAAGTTGAAGAAATCAGCTACCATCGCAGCTGCACGTCACTCATCAGCAGAGCATTTTGATCCAAGAGAGCAAGCGCAACTCCTCAGTGAGAGCATAGCGAAGCAAGCAGAGGCTATAACTCAACTAACCAAGAAACAAGGGAAGACAGAGCGCATGCTGAAAAAAGTTTTCAGATTTTTCAAAGGTCAAAGTGCAGGTTCTTCCAGCCACATCGACTTGAACGCTGATGATGATGAAGAGGACTCTCAAAATGACAATGATGATGATCCCACAAATTTATCTGACTCTGATTAGCTGATATGATATTCGTGTAATTTATGTAATCTGCGTGTACATCTAAAACAACGTATATGTTGTACTTATATATGTTGTACTTAATATTTATATATGTTGTACTTATATATGTTGTACTTAATATTTATATATGTTGTACTTATATGTTGTACTTAATATTTATATATGATTGTACTTAATATTTAATTTATGTTGTACTTAATATTTAATTAAGCACATTTTATTGGCAGATTTGAAACTTATTATTAATTGTTTTTTATTTTGAGAACTTTTGAAATTTAGAAACAAACTTTTCGGAAAACAAAATTTTTTTTTTGAAATTATCCGAAATTCCGACGGAATTTCCGACGGAATATTCCGTCGGAAATTCCGTCGAAATTTCGGATAATTTCAAAAAAAATTCGGATTATTTAAAAAAAAAATTTTTTGGGAATTTCCGACGGAAATTCCGACGGAATATTCCGTCGGAAATTCCTGCCACTGTTTTCTGCAGTTTCTGCTTGACAGTATCCGACGGAATTTCCGACGGGTTTTTTCCGTCGGAAATTCCGTCGGATTCCGTCGGAGTCCGTCGGAATAAAAACTGCGACGAGCTGAATCCCGACGACCCTTTCCGCGTCGGTGTTTCCGTCGGAAATTTGACCTTTTTCCGTCGAATTTTCCGTCGCAGATTAGATATATTTTTGTAGTGGGTTTTGTATAACCCAAGTGAGTCTTCACTGGTTGCTCTTAATCTTTGCTTCCCAAAATATGACTGCATTCCATGCAGCCATCCAGAAAGGTAGATACTCAAAATCGTCTATGCTAAACACCATCCTACATCACCACACTGGGTTAGGAATAACACTATCAAGCACGCATTTGTTTGGAAATCCTAAGCTGTGTTTCTAGTTCGCGTACACAAGTAAGTAAGCAAGCACGTAGTAAGCTCAAGTAAACACTTTAGGGCACATATTTCACACATTGCTAATCCTAAGGTCACGTCTAGATGCATATGCAAACCTATGGCTCTGATACCACCTAATGTAACACCTCCGCTACGTACCAGGGATGTCACACCGCCAGGATCCCCCGAGGGAGACCCCTAAGGCTCTTCTTCTATTAACTTTCTCCTAAATTTTACCAAACTTTAGGTTTAGTTAGGAAATCCTGGGATGAAACCGGCAGAGTTCCATCTGTAATTACAACAATTCCAAAATTTACATTATGAAGTTCAGGGTACCTGTGAACATTTAAACCAAAATGCAAAATAACTAGGAGTACCAACGAGCCACACACTCGTGGTGGGGCTTAAGCCCCTTACAAACACTTATTACAAAAGATTTACATAGGTTCGTACTGTCAGAGCCTTTGAGCCACTACATGACCAACGTATGCACTTTCTTAAAACAAAACATCACTTCAGATGGCTTCACAACTTCACATTATAGGTACATCAGCGGAAGCAACTAGCGGTCCATTCATTCTTCACCTGGGGGAAAAAGGGGAAAGGAAATGGAGTGAGCCACCACATGCTCAGTGAGTGTTCCTCCACTCCTTAAAACAAAACCCTTTTCAAGCAATATTACTCATAATATTCACTTATCACGCATTTAGCTAATACTAACATGGTATTAGGTAACATATTATAGGACACAGGTTGTAGAACATAAACATTGGATGAGTCACGACTTATGTATTCACTAGGCACATTTGAATGTCATTTCACGATTCACTAGCATGTCACATATTCTATTTGAAGCCACGTTCATCATATTTAAGAACATTTGAAAGCATTTCATAACCTTGAGGTTCTTAATCTTTTGAAAGAGTTTACATTTCGCATTTGTCATAAAACGACCCTTGTAAGCATTTCATATTCATTCCACATGGCCTCTTTGGGCCCATAAAACGTTCTTTTTCTTTAAAACATATAAAATGGCAAAGGCCAATTGCTTTTCTTATCTTGGTAGGAAAATACTTCTAACATAAGATCATTACAGGGTGCTGATTGGGTGAGAACTATTCTCGACCCCATAGTGAGACCTAACGCTCACGCTTAAGCTCTTACTCCCGGGATGGCTACATATAACATATCGGACCATTACATTAGCCCTCGTCAGGGCCTCTAGGGTTTATCCGGACTTATCCCCTAGGTTAACATTACATCATATCATATTGTCCGCAGCACATTATCTTAGCCACTTAAAGCGTATCGACCATAACGGCTAGTAATTTTCCATTTCAAACAATAAAATCATTCAACGTATAATTCCCATCTCCCCTTTGTTATAAACGTTTTAGGGATTCCTCTCAAACACTATTTGAATAGCTAAAATAGGCCATAGCTCGTTACTAGACATGGCTATTATTCATTTAAAACACATGAAGAGTCATTTGCTAAAACATCACCCTTCCACTCACATGTCACATTTTAAACAAACAAGGAAAAGGGAATATACATATCACATTTAAACACTTCGTAATCATTTCAACACAATGAGCCACACGTGGCCTCGCAATCCACACGATTGCGGTCAATTCACAACCCAGTCTCCCTCCTCACTTACACCGTACCACAAGACCTCGAACGCTCATAATTCTTTCTTCAAACCATCCAACTACCAACTCGATTTGTCGATTTATTAATCACAACATATTATCATATTAGCTTATGTAAAAGGGAGGGAAGATTGGGCCCTTACCTGAGCAACCAGCATCATTCAGCGAAGCATTACAACAAGCGTGCATATAGCCACATTTATTGATAATTCGATAATACTTTATTCAGTAAATCAAACATAATCTGATTCTAAACATATACGTTGCATTTCGAATCAACTTCCCTAAGTATGAATGTACTTGATGAACCTCTATTTTACACACTTTTAGGCATGATTTTTACCTCTCATATTGGCGATTTCTAGTAAAATTCCGAGAGTTTAGGGGTCGATTACTCGTGCTTTACCTCAAATCTACCTAAAAGTTGTGTTTTTGTGCTTACAGGAGTGTGATTTGAATAAATGAGGAAAACAAGCCAATGTCGTGCCAAATAAAAGCTAAAAAGGAGGATTTCAAGCCAAAAGAGAGTGGCACGGTGGCACCATGCCATGCAGACTGACCGTGCCACCCAGAGGCACGAGGAAACGCAAGCCAGGGATGTGGCATGGTGTGACCGTGCTGTGTGGCACAACCGTGCCACATTAGTTTTTTCCCCGTATAGTCGCGATTTGGCGTTGTAACAAGGATTCATGCTTTTCTCTATGGGGCTCTCTCTCGAAAATAGGCGATTTTAGGGTTCTTATGTTTCACCTTTCGTTGTTATTGAATTGAAGGCTTGAGATCGAATTTGATTTACGCTTTTAGCAGATTGTCACTGCAGATTATATAGAGTACATTCCTTTACCTTTTCTGTCACGTTTTAATTTAAGTTTCATACTTTTTGGCATGTTTGTGTTCTTGATTGAGAGTGTGATTAGAAGGATGTTTAGTGGCTACATTTCTTAATCTTGGATTGGATGTAGCCCCTATGATGTGATTTGGATTGTTGCCCTAGGTTTTTGTAAATTTACGCCCATATTATAATTGAACTCTCACTTAGCATACCAGGTGTTCGATGAATTGCCTGAGAGGGTCAAATTCATGTTCGTAATTAGGGTTTAGGAGATTAACGAAAGTTAGGCCCTTTACTTAGAGTGGCTTTGTGAGCGATTGAATCTCTTAACATGAAAATAGTTAGGGTTTCAATTGGGAATTAGGATTACACAATCTTGTGGTCTTGCGACTATAGTTTCATGAAAATAGATAACTAGAGCAGCCTGACCAGTCTAATGACCTTTGAGAGAATGCGTAGATGCTTTTAATTGGTAATCATTCCATTTCAGTTGTCTTGCAGGCGGATTCACATGACCTAGTTTACATTCCAATGGACATCGTAGTGTGGTGAACCCTAATCCAGGATCCTCACCATTACTGATCTAGATTTAACAGAATTAGAATTAGGTAAACCCACTTCACTAGACTTTAGCTTAGATTGAGTGTTAAAGGTTGATTCGGTGGTTGAAACCAAGTTCCTCGTGGACACGACCCGTACTTGCCTTTGCTGGCTATAACTGGCACCGTGCACTTGCAGTATATTTTTAACTCAATAAGTTTTTGGCACCGTTGCCAGGGAACTTGTTCGTTTTGACATCGGAACCGACTATTATACTTGAGACTAGGCTTTTTCTTTTATTTTTTCTTCTCTTGCCAGCCTGCTTGTTTTTACCCTTTCTTGAGTCTGCTTACGCTTGGTATAGTTTTTGGCTTTGTATGCACAGGCGCAGTCAGGGGAGTCACAACTTGCTTCCCTTGAATCCTGAAATCGAAGCTACTGCTCGCAAGCAAAGCGGCGCACGCAGAAATAAGCAAGCCGAATCCTCCATGGCGGGGCAAGACAACCGAGTTCTGAGGGACTATGCCATGCCTCAGTCGCTGGGTATCACTTCATCTATAGTGAACCCTGCAGTTGAGGTCAACAACTTTGAGTTGCGCCCGACCCTCATCTCCTTGGTGGAGCGCGATCAGTTCGGTGGGCATCCATCTGAGAACGCCAACATGTATCTTCGCAATTTTCTTGCGAAGTGTGACACGATTAAGCTCAATGGGGTCCCCACTGACGCCATTAGATTGAGACTCTTCCCGTTCTCTTTAAGGGATAGAGCTAGAGACTGGCTTCAGAATGAGGAGCCCAATGCCTTCGCCACCTGGGATGCGCTCTCCAAAGCATTTTTGAGCAAGCACTTCCCTCCTGGGAAGACAGCCAAGTTGAGAGCCGACATCACTTCCTTCGCCCAGCTGCACAGTGAATCCTTATATGAGGCTTGGGAACGGTTCAAGGACTTACAGCGCCAGTGCCCCCACCACGGAGTCCCTGACTATCTCCTTATCCAGACTTTTTACAATGGCCTTGATCAGTCCCTGAAGATGTCCATTGATGCTGCTGCTGGGGGAGCACTTATGGGAAAATCGATCAAAGTAGCCAAGGCTTTACTCGAGGACATGGCTGCTAATAACTACCATTGGTCTAATGAGCGGGTCCCTCAAAGGAAAGGTGGTAGCAAGTATGATGTCGACGTCGTAGACATGCTAGCCAGCAAGGTCGACACCTTGGCACAACGTTTCGACAGGCTTGGAACTCCTTCAGGGAGTTCAATGGGAGGTCCATCCGGTGTAATGTTTGAGGTTGGAGCACTTTGTGAGATCTGTGGCATTCAGGGCCACATTGCTACTGAATGCCAAACCACTTTCCCAGGCGTTGAGCATGCCAATGCAATGCAAACTTACGGCCAACGCCCACAAAATAACCCCAACTCAAACACCTATAACCCCGGTTGGAGAAATCATCCAAACTTCTCCTACCGCAACAACAATCCCATGCGACCCAATCCTTCCCAATCACAACCACAACCTCCCGGTTTCCAATATAGGGCCCCTTAGGCCCAATCTCCTCAACAACCTCCCCAACAACCCAAGTCCAATCTGGAGAGCCTCATGGAGCGCTTTATAGCTATTCAGACGAAGACCAATGAGGTACTTAGTGAGTCGGTCAACCAGTTGAACTCCAAGTTTGACTCTATGGCTACTCACCAGAAGATGATGGACAATCAAATCGCTCAAATTGCACAGCAAGTGAACCATTTGTCTAGACCCCAGAGACATCTGCCAGGTCAACCTGAGACCAATCCCAAAGGCCAGATGAATGCCATTACACTGCGGAGCGGTAGGGAGTTAGAAGGTCCCACAATGCCTATGAGGGAGGAAAGGGAGGGAGCTGTTGATGTGGATGACGACACCAGGGCGGTCATGAGTGAGAGGGCCCAGAATGAGAAGCCCAAAGAGGATGCACCAGAAGGTACCCCCTCTCACGTAAAGCCTTACAAGCCTTCTATCCCTTACCCTCAAAGGCTAGTAAAGGCTAAGGAGGAGCATAAGTATGGCAAGTTCCTTGAGATGCTAAAGAAGTTTCATATCAACATCCCTTTTTTGGAGGCCATTACTGACATGCCTTCCTATGCCAAGTTCTTAAAGGATTTGCTCTCCAATAAGGGGAAGTTACTCGAGAACGCCACAGTGTGTCTTACTGAGGAGTGTAGTGCGATCATTCAGAACAAACTCCCTCCTGAACTTTCTGATCCAGGGAGCTTTTCCATCCCCTGTTCTGTCAGGGGTCTTACCATCAGTAGAGCACTATGTGACCTTGGGGCTAGTGTGAGCCTCACGCCGTACTCCATCTGTAAGAAGCTACAAGCGGGAGAGTTAAAACCCACCACCATCTCCTTGCAGTTAGCTGATCGATCAGTCAAGTACCCCCTTGGTGTTCTTGAAGATGTTCCACTCCAAATGGGGAAGTTCTTCATTCCCTGTGACTTTGTGGTTATGGAGATGGAGGAAGACTCCCGCATTCATATCATTTTGGGGCGACCATTCCTAACCACTGCGGGAGCTATGATTGACGTCAGGAACAGCAAGCTTTCTCTTCAAGTAGGGGATGAGAAGGTGGAGTTTAGCCTGCCACAAGTAATGGCTTCCCCCACTTCAAGCGACTCATGCTGCAGAGTCGATATATTAGAGAAAGCCCTCAACCAGGAGGGCAAGACCCATCTGTCTGTAGAAGACCCGTTGGAGGCCGCGTTGATTGGTTCTCACGTTACCAACTCCGGTTCGGGTGAGAAGGAGGAGTATGCCAGACTCCTCAATGAGTCTACTGCCTACTTGCCTAGGCAGCCCTGCGAAGATATTCATAGTGTGGAGGAGCCTACCTCTAAGGAAGAAGAAGAGCGTCCACTGAAGGTAGAATTAAAACCTCTACCTCCCCATCTTAGGTATGAATTTCTGGACTCTTCCCATCAATTTCCCGTTATTGTTACTGCTAACCTGGATGGCCCCCAGTTGGAACAACTGTTGGATGGGCTTCGTAAGCATAGGGGTGCCATCGGGTATAGTATCGATGATATTCGGGGACTTAGTCCTATGTTCTGTATGCATCGCATTTTTCTTGATGACAGTCACCGCCCCTCTCGACAACCTCAGCGCCGTTTAAATCCAAACATGCAAGAGGTTGTCAAAAAGGAGATTCTTAAACTACTTGATGCTGGGATCATCTACCCTATCTCAGATAGTGAGTGGGTGAGTCCAGTCGAGGTAGTCCCCAAAAAGGGAGGCATGACTGTCATAAAGAATGAGCGAGATGAGCTCATTTCTACTAGGACTGTTACTGGGTGGCGCATGTGTATCGACTACCATAGATTAAATCAAGCCACCCGGAAAGATCATTTCGCCCTCCCTTTCATTGACTAAATGCTGGAAAGGTTGGCAGGGCATTTCTTTTTCTGTTATCTGGATGGTTATTCCGGTTTCTTTCAGATTCCTATCCATCCTGATGACCAGGAAAAGACGACTTTCACGTGCCCGTATGGTACCTTTACTTATCGAAGGATGCCATTCGGATTGTGTAATGCCCCGGCCACCTTTCAGCGGTGCATGACCGCTATATTCTCCGACCTTATCGAAAACATCATGGAGGTGTTTATGGATGACTTCTCCGTTTACGGAGGTACCTTCGCCCTTTGTTTGGAAAACTTAACCAAGGTACTCCATAGATGTGAAGAAGTCAACCTAGTATTGAATTGGGAAAAATGTCATTTTATGGTGCAGGAGGGGGTAGTACTAGGTCATGTTATTTCTGCTAGGGGCATTGAGGTGGACAGAGCGAAGGTCGAGGTTATTGAGCGATTACCCCCTCCTACTTCGGTAAAAGGGGTGAGGAGTTTCCTTGGTCATGCGGGGTTTTATCGCCGCTTTATCAAGGATTTCTCCAAGATTGCCAAACCTCTTACTCAGCTGCTCACTAAAGATGCCCCGTTTGTCTTTACTGATGAGTGCCATGAGGCTTTTTGCTGGATCAAGCAGGCATTAATTTCTGCCCCCATAATACAACCACCAGATTAGGATCTCCCATTTGAGATCATGTGCGATGCCAGCGACCATACGGTGGGGGCTGTTCTGGGGCAGAGGAAGGATAAGAAGCCAGTGGTGATCTACTATGCTAGTAGAACGCTGGATGAGGCCCAACAGAGCTACATCACGACTGAGAAGGAGCTGCTTGCGGTCGTGTATGCAATGGAAAAATTCAGGCCCTACCTGCTATGTTCCAAGGTCATTGTGTACACGGACCACTCTGCCCTCAAGCACCTCCTCGAGAAGAAGGATGCCAAGCCTCGCCTCATTAGATGGATTTTGCTACTCCAGGAGTTTGATCTGGAGATCAAAGACAAGGCAGGGGCCGAGAATGTCGTGGCCGATCATCTTTCCAGGCTCATTGTTGAAAGCCGAGACACCCCTATTGATGATGCTTTCCCGACGAGCAACTTATGGACATTGAGTCAGGACCCGCCTTATGGTTTGCCGACTATGCGAACTACCGAGTTTTAGGAATCCTTCCCCATGATCTATCCTTCCACCAGAAAAAGAAATTCCTCCATGATGTCAAGACATATTTTTGGGAGGAACCATTCCTTTACAAGTTATGCAAGGATGGGATTATCAGGAGATGCCTTCCTGAGGGGCAAATTCAAGGTGTAATCTCTCATTGCCACGACTCTCCTTGTGGAGGACACGCTAGCACCTCCAAGACAGCCGCTAAGGTGCTGCAAGCGGGCTTCTTCTGGCCCTCGCTCTTTAAGGACGTCCATGCCTATGTCCGTGCATGCGACCGCTGCCAGCGGATAGGAAATCTATCTAGGAAGAATGAGATGCCCCTTAACTTTATCCTTGAAGTTGAGATCTTCGATGTTTGGGGCATCGACTTTATGGGACCCTTCCCATCTTCAAGGGGCCACAAGTATATCCTCGTCGCCGTAGATTACGTCTCCAAATGGGTGGAGGCAATAGCTAGCCCTACCAATGACTTAACAGTTGTAGCCAAGCTTTTCAAGAAGATCATATTCCCTTGCTTTGGGGTCCCGAGGGTGCTAATAAGCGACAATGGATCGCACTTCATAGAACAGAAATTGGAAACTCTCTTGAAGAAATATGGAGTGCACCACAAATATGGACTTCGCTACCACCCTCAAACTAGTGGCCAAGTCGAGATCTCCAACTGGGGAATCAAGTCCATCTTAGAGAAAACGGTTGCAAGATCACGAAAGGATTGGGCGGACAAGCTTGATGACGCCCTTTGGGCTTACCGCACGGCGTTCAAGACCCCAATTGGCACCACCCCCTTTCGGTTCATTTACGACAAGTCTTGTCATCTCCCCGTGGAACTGGAACACAGGGCTTACTGGGCCATAAAACACTTCAACTTCGACTTGAAGTTCGCGGGAGAGAAGAGGATGTTGCAGCTAAACGAACTCGAGGAGATCCGCTTGGATGCCTATGACAGTTCTCGGCTCTACAAGGAGCGAACTAAGCGGTGGCACGACAAGTTTATCAACCGCCACGAGTTTCGGGAAGGTGACTTGGTTCTACTTTTCAATTCCCGTTTGAAGCTTTTTCCTGGGAAGCTTCGCTCCTGATGGTCGGGTCCCTTTAAGGTGTTTAAGGTCTACCCATATGGGGCCATCGAAATAGGCAATGAAACCACTGGCTCGTTCAAGGTGAACGGGTCCCGCTTGAAACACTACATTGCCGGTGAGTCTCTTGAGGGGAAAGTCACATGTGCTCTCCCCGATGTCCCTCCTTCTCAGGGATCCTAACGGTCAAGCTCGGGACCTTAAACAGGCGCTTCTTGGGAGGCAACCCAAGCTTTATTGCTTCAAAAAAAAAAAAAAAAAGAGGGATGGAGCACGAAACCAGAGATTTGGCACGGTGTGACCGTGCCATAATTCTCTCTTCCATCCCCCAAAAAAAAGAAAAAAATAAAAACAAAAAAAAAAAACAAAAACCAAAAACCAAAAAAAATAAACCGGGTAGCACGGGGGCAGTGTGCCTCGCGGCACCCCGTGCCCTCTTTCTCACCCCAAAAAAAAAAACAAAAAAAAAAAGATGAAGAACAAACGGCCGGGCAGCGAACTAGCACGGTGTACCCGTGCCATGAGGCACGACCGTGCCACTTTAAAAACTGCCGAAAAGTCCGCTTTGTTCCTCTTCTTCTTCTTTCTTTCTCTTTCTCCATCATTCGAACCCCTCGCCTTCTCTCTCCTCTGCGTGCGTCCCTCACCCCTCTCCTCACCATTTTCACTCACTCAAGCTCTCAAATTCTCTCAAATCCTCTCCATTCTTCCTCCATTCTTCTATTTCTTCATCTCTTTTCATTTTTCCCTCACTATTTCTCCCTTTTCACCCCCAACCGCCTCAAAACCCATATTTTACTTTCTCTCTCTAAAACCCAAAAACCTCCATTGTTGAGGTTTAAGGTTGTAGAGAGCGAAATTGGTACTACTCCTACCTTTCTCATCTCCTTCTGAGTCCAGATCTGCAATTATTTCAACAATGGGAAGAAAACGAACCGGGGAGCCTTCCAAGGGTCCATCCCTACCCAAGAAATCATTAAGAGCAACATCGTCCTCCACTGTGCCTGCTGCTGCTAAAGGTACTAAAGATGCTTTCCCTCTTGTTTTACCAGCTAGTACTAGGGGTTTGCAATTTGTTAGTGATGACCAAAAGTCTCGTTATGAGCTTTTAGCTACTAGGCATGCTAGTAAGCAAAAATTCTTCCATGCTGACTCCTTGTGGACCTTAGGAATGTTGGATGATATGTTGACTCTGTTTGGTCGATTAGGGTGGACTGATTATATTAACATGTAATACACATCCTATGACTGCCTTATGGTCGAGTTTTTGAGTTCGTTAGCTGTTGATTGGGATAGTAGTTGTAATGGTCAGGAAGTCGCCATTTATTTTCAAATGTTTAACATTGATCACCAGATGAGTCTGAGAATGTTTAATGACCTCTTGTAACTCCCGGTGGCCGATGGGGCATATAGGGACGTA
This sequence comes from Carnegiea gigantea, assembly GCA_029747015.1. NCBI lineage: Eukaryota > Viridiplantae > Streptophyta > Magnoliopsida > Caryophyllales > Cactaceae > Carnegiea > Carnegiea gigantea. The sequence continues at coordinate 21,153 of JAKOGI010004407.1, forward strand.
CCCTCTTTGTGGCGACCTGACCCCGTTTGGTTAAGCATCACCTGCTCCAAACGGAAAGAGTATATTGATAGGTGGGGGCGACCTAGGGTCTTTGACCCTCGACAGGCCAAGGCTACCGACATTTGTAATGTCAACCTTCGGTACCTTCAGCGCCTAACCGCGAACATTGTTTTCGGCCGCAACGACAACCAGAATGGTTGTCGAAAGGTCGAATTGTTTATTATCTGGTGCGCCCTGTCAGGCACTCCTCTCGACACGGGGGCCTTTATAATCCGCCACCTGGCGAAGGTAGCCAGACCTAGTAATAGAAATGTCCTTAGTGTCGGCGGTACTATTACCGCCATCGCTATTGCCTTAGGCTACGGTTCGATACTCTCTTCTCTCGAGCCCCATTTTCTGGGTGGTCACCTTGACCTCGGTACCCTTCACCACATGCATATCATAGATACCCAAGGTGAAACCATTAGTTACCCCCACCATAAGACCATCCTTTTCAACCTTCCCAACTCTGAGCGCACCACGGTCGCGAACAAAAGAAACTGGAATTGCGACAGGCGCATTATTAGGGCCACTGTTCTTCCTAGCGAGGAGTAGTTGGCCGCTGACCTTGACCTAGATGAGGGCGAGGAGAGTGAGGCGGGTAGTGATGAGGGTGATGACGCTCCTGAGACCGAAGCCGAGGCTGAGGCCAGTGGTGTCCCTACCCCTCCTGAGGCCATCCCGCCACAACCACCCCTTCACCCACCATTCACCCATCCGACTGGTGGGTCTTCCTCCTCCACGGCCTACATGCCGCTCGACCCCACGTTCCTTCAGTCTTTCTCCAACCTCCAAATGGAGGTGACGGGTCTTCGAGAGGGTTTTAGTGGCATACGCCACGATATCCAGCGCATTTCTAGGCGCATGGATTCCATTGAGGAGGGGGTGAGTCACTTTCGTGGTTACATTGACCGCCAAGAGTAGCGGGAGATGCGACGGCTACAGCCTGAGGAAGAGCGGGTGATTCGAGCGGCCCGTGAGTATGAGGAGAGACAGAGGATGAACGAACTGCTTTGGCGCCAGTCCGAGTCGATTCGGCAGCTGGAGGAGCGGATTCGCTCTTTCTCGAGCACCCCTGCCAGCTCGTCGTCCTCCCCACCCTTTGACCAGGGTGGCTCCTCCCATTTCTACCCCTTTCCCCTGCCCTTTTGTCCCCCCCTGGGCCCGATGGCGCCCCGTGACTGTCACCCCTTTCCCCTTTCCCCCACTTGCTTCATCTTACTTCCTATCTGTTTCATTAGAGACAATGAACTGTTTAGGCATTGGGGAGTGAGTTCACGAGCTGTTAGGTGACGATTTGTGGTTTGTGTTGGCTCGTATATATCCCTTTGTATATAGCATCCCTGTATATAGCATCTAGTTCTCATTTTAGCTTCGGTGCATTTTTAGGATGCATTAGTTTTCGTTTTATTTTTCTATTTCGATAAGCATGTAGGATAGCGCATATAGATAGGTAATGCATTGTATATATTTTATTTTCTAACCCTTGGTCTCAAGTGGACATTTGTCGAGTGGAGCTTCACAAGACTGCGAGGTAATTCTTCCAACTCTACTCTTCATTTATTTACTCATTGACTGCTTAGGATGATTTATTGTCTTCGTCGTTTCGCCTTTGAAAAAAAGAAAAAAAAAGAAAAAAAACAGAAAAGAAAAAAAAAACGAAAAGGGTTTTGAAAACCCCTCCTATGACGATGACCAAGGCATTGTGGATCAGTTGATTGACATGGTTGTGTATGCTTGTGGGTTCTTTGTGGCAAAATGTGTTTGATTGATAATTTTGAAAATGTTTTGACCACATTGTTTGGTTCACATTCCTGGTTGCCCTTGAAGCCCCCCCGTCATGATTGATTATTCCGTTTAAGTAGGACATCCTTGGGGTTGGTTGTATTGTTTGGTAGTGTGACCCGTGAGATTTTGAGCCTATAGACTAATCCATCAATTTAGTCTCACATTCTTTTTCCTGTGTGTCCATGACAACATCTCTAGAACTTGCTTGGATTCTCTTTGAAACCGCATCTCGCATGTACATAACGATGAAATGATAGAGGCATTTATTTATTTTCGAGCTACATAACCAAATTGTCACCCGTGATTCAATGTTTTTAACCCTTTGCTTACCCCTTTGAGCCTTACCCGTTTTTGTTGTGAACCTTTCACTACTAGCTCTTGGCCTAAACACATTTCTTACCTTTCAGCCAAAGCTAGTAGAGCAACGCTTCACTATTCTGTTGGTAGGTGTGGGTGTTATGCACAGTTGTGGTTAATTTGATCTGTACGGGGGCTGCATCCTCGTAGCTATTTGGGAATTGATTGTTTTGTTGTTGTGCACGCCAATCACTCATTTTCTTGTCCTTACCCAAAAAAAAAAAATAAAAGCAAAAAAAAAAAGAGAAAAGGAAAGGGAAAAGAGAAACTTATTGAAACCTGAAAAGGGTGATAAATAAGAGTGTTTGGTATGATGGTATAGTACATTCCCGATGGCCCTTCTGTTTTAGGGCGTGCTTGTGTTCCTAATGAGAGTGCGATATGATTTGTTTAAGTGTTGGTTGCTCACTAGTTATGGTTTTCAGCTCCTCACTTCCCAAATTGTTTATCCCCCTCCTGCCTGCGCCCTTAGCCCCATTTCAACCCTACAAAGCCCTCTTGATTGTTGTTGCGTATATTGCACTTTCGTGGTGGAGAATTGAGAATCCTACCAAGCCTATGGTAGATTGTTTAATTGGACGAGAATCGAGTGAACCTCTTTACATCCTAAACACATGTGAGGGAGTGCATTTACTTTGTTTCCCCCCTCTGAGAGTCACTACCAAACCTTCTAGCCCACAGCTTGTTTGGATGCGTATTGATTGGGGAGGGGGGTGATATGGTTTGACGGCATGTTAACTTGGACATGTGGTCTTTTCAATGATTTGAAATGAGTTTAGAAATTGTGTTTGTGCCTCAAATCACTCTGCTGGCAATGCACACCTATGTTCGATTCAACTGATCCCCTATTGGCCTTGCTTGAGGAGGCGAGTAGTTAGAGGTTCTCGACCCCCCTTTCTGTTCATTCATGTTCTAGTCTTGCTTGGGGACAAGCAAGAGATAAGCATGGGGGAGTTGATAAACCTCTATTTTACACACTTTTAGGCATGATTTTTACCTTTCATATTGGCGATTTCTAGTAAAATTCCGAGAGTTTAGGGGTCGATTACTCATGCTTTACCTCAAATCTACCTAAAAGTTGTGTTTTTGTGCTTGCAGGAGTATGATTTGAATAAATAAGGAAAACAAGCCAATGCCGTGCCAAATAGGAGCTAAAAAGGAGGATTTCAAGCCAAAAGAGAGTGGCACGGTGGCACCATGCCATGCAGACTGACCATGCCACCCAGAGGCACGAGGAAAGGCAAGCCAGGGATGTGGCACGGTGTGACCGTGCCGTGTGGCACGACCGTGCCACATTAGTTTTTTTCCGTATAGTCGCGATTTGGCGTTGTAACGAGGATTCATGCTTTTCTCTATGGGGCTCTCTCTCGAAAATAGGCGATTTTAGGGTTCTTATGTTTCATCTTTCGTTGTTATTGAATTGAAGGCTTGAGATCGAATTTGATTTACGCTTTTAGCAGATTGTCACTGCAGATTATATAGAGTACATTCCTTTACCTTTTCTCTCACGTTTTAATTTGAGTTTCATACTTTTTGGCATGTTTGTGTTCTTGATTGAGAGTGTGATTAGAAGGATGTTTAGTGGCTAAATTTCTTAATCTTGGATTGGATGTAGCCCCTATGATGTGATTTGGATTGTTGTCCTAGGTTTTTGTAAATTTACGCCCATATTATAATTGAACTCTAACCTAGCATGCCAGGTGTTCGATGAATTGCCTGAGAGGGTCAAATTCATATTCGTAATTAGGGTTTAGGAGATTAACGAAAGTTAGGCCCTTTACTTAGAGTGGCTTTGTGAGCGATTGAATCTCTTAACATGAAAATAGTTAGGGTTTCAATTGGGAATTAGGATTACACAATCTTGTGGTCTTGTGACTCTAGTTTCATGAAAATAGATAACTAGAGCAGCCTGACCAGTCTAATGACCTTTGAGAGAAAGCGTAGATGCTTTTAATTGCTAATCATTCCATTTCAGTTGTCTTGCGGGCGGATTCACATGATCTAGTTTACATTCCAAGGGACATCATAGTGTGGTGAATCCCAATCCAGGATCCTCACCATTACTGATCTAGATTTAACAGAATTAGAATTAGGTAAACCCACTTCACCAGACTTTAGCCTAGATTGAGTGTTAACGGTTGATTCGGTGGTTGAAACCAAATTCTTCGTGGACACGATCCGTACTTGCCTTTGCTGGCTATAATTGGCACCGTACACTTGCGGTATATTTTTAACTCAACAGTACTTAAAGGAGTTCGAATTTATTTCGTTTACACACTTAATACATTAGCTAGTTCAATTCGAATGGGAGCTAAACACGTTAAACTAATTTCGTTTTTAATCCGTTTTCATATATTAGCTAAATAACTTGAATCGATGCTAAACATATCAAACTAACTTCGTTTCTAATTCCTTTTCAAACAATAACTCATTAACTCGATTCGAAGCTAAATACGTTAAATTAACTTCGATTTTAATTCCGTTTTAAACAATAACTCTTTAACTCGAATCGAAGCTAAATACGTTAAATTAACTTCGATTTTAATTCCGTTTTAAACAATAACTCTTTAACTCGAATCGAAGCTAAATACGTCCATATAAATTCGAATTCACTGTTCACGCAAGACTACGCTTTATGTACAGAATTCACATCGATTTACAAATTTAGGCATGAAACAACTAATTGATTCGAACCTAAGCATGAATAACTTAATTCTTGTCATTTCTAACGAATTTAACATGCCCTAACTTGACATGCAACATCAAACCGCTGAAAAATTAACTTTGAAAATAGTAATAACTTAGGAGGGAGAAACACTTATTTGGGTTAGCTTAGTTTCAACCTCAGACAGTGAATACCAACGCTCCCACACTGCTAAACCCGAGCCCAAGCCCGTCAGCCAGCAAATTCGAACCCTAGCCCACGATTTTGTGATGCTTGTGGCAGCTTGAGGCTCGATTTTTGGCTTTAATTTATAGAGGAGGCTGGGTTGGAGGTGGTTCGTCGGTTTTCGGCAGGTGGATGGCCGGTTCTGGGCGAGGAGACGCGTGGGTGAGAGGTTGTGCGAAGTGGATGAAGTTTGGTGGTGGAATGGGCAGCTGAGACGCGTGCTGTGAGGGACCGTTCGTCCCTTTCTCTCGCCGGTGACGCGTGCTGGCCGGCGGCAGCGCCAGGTGGCCAGTTGCCGGTGAGAGAGAGAGAGAGAGAGAGAGTGAGAGAGATGCGTTAGAGAGAGAGAGAGCGTGCGGGGGTCGGGGTTCTGCCCGACTTCGGTCCCCCCTCCCCCTTTTCAATCCTTTTTCTTTTTCCTTTTTTTTGGTTGTTTTGGGTTAAACTAACAACATTCAATTAAATTCTAGTCCCGTACTCGCTAATGGTTAGGCTAAACCCGTATTGAACGACCTACCATGTACATTTCGGTTTAAACTTTGGGAATCGGCCAAGTAAAACGAAAAACGATTTTAAAAATGGGTTTAGCGTAGATTCAAATATTTTATAAATAAGTAGCGTCCATGATAACGTTAGTCAAATAATCGTCCCTTTTATTGAAACTAGTCGTTAAAAACTCACACGGTCGATTTAATACTTTCGTCGGATAACGAATCAAAAGCACTGGTAAAATCAGCAACTAAACAGTTAGTCAGTAATAGCATGAAAGCATGGCCCTTACACATACATACATATATATACATATATATATATATACACACACACACACACACACA
>JAKOGI010004408.1:0-27046 GCA_029747015.1 Carnegiea gigantea
TTCGATGGGTGCGATCATACCAGCACTGATGCACCGGATCCATCAGAACTCCGCAGTTAAGCGTGCTTGGGCGAGAGTAGTGCTAGGATGGGTGACCTCCTGGGAAATCCTCGTGTTGCACCCCTTTCTCGTTGTTTTTTCCTTTCTTAGAAGCGCCGATCTTTCTCATTTCATTTGCTGCGGCCAGCGGATAAGAGCTGACCAGGACGTGGAAAAAGCATCCAAATCAGGTCATCCGCCTACATTCAGTCGAAATTACCGAAATTCCCCTACGGACGCCTCGTGGCCCTCAAAAACACCTCAGAGGCCCCGTTTTACTGCAACGCATGGACGAAACCGCATGCATGCACGGGGCGATGAAGGTGGTCGAGCTACTGTCCGTAACGCACGCTTAGCTCGCCTCTTCCGAGTTGTCAATTACGAACTTGCGACCTCTTTGGAGCCGGGGTGCTTTTTGCGCAACCTAGCGGCCGCGCACCCTTAATGAAACATTTGTTCCGCAAGAATTCGATTGGTGAGATCATACCAGCACTAATGCACCGGATCCCATCAGAACTCCGCAGTTAAGCGTGCTTGGGCTAGAGTAGTACTGGGATGGGTGACCTCCTGGGAAGTCCTCGTGTTGCACCCCTTTTTCGTTGTTTTTTCTTTCTCAAAACCACCGATCTTTCTCGTTTCACTTGCTGCGGCCGCGGGGTGAGGACTGACCAGGACGAGAAAAAAGCTTCCAAATCAGGCCTTCCGTCCTTGTTCAATCGAAATTATCGAAATTCCTTTACGGACGCCGCCTGCCACTGAAAACCACATTAGAGGCCCCTTTTTACCGCAACACACGGACGAAAAGGCGGTCGAGCTGCCGTCCGTAACGAACTCTTGGCTCGCCGCTTCCGAGCTGTCAGTTACGAACTTGCGAACTCTTTAGATTTGGCGCGATGTATGAGCGACACAGCAGCCGCGTGCACTCTATAAAAGATTTGTTCCGCCAGATTCTAATGGGTGCGATCATCCCAACATTAATGCACCGGATCCCATCAGAACTGTGCCGTTAAGCGTGCTTGGGCGAGAGTAGTACTAGGATGGGTGACCTCCAGGGAAGTCCTCGTGTTGCACCCCCTTTTCGTTGTTTTTTTCTTCCTTAAAAGCGCAGATCTTTCTCGTTTCATCTGCTACGGCCGTCGGATGAGAACTGACCAGGACGAGGAAAAAGCATCCGAGTCAGGCCTTCCGCCCATGTTCACCTGAAATTACCGAAATTTCCCAACGGACGCGACCAGGCCCTGAAGACCACATCAGAGGTCGTTTTTTAATACAACACACGGACGAAACCCCATGCATGCACGGGGCGATGAGGGTTGTCGAGCTACCGTCCGTAACGCACTCTTAGCTCGCCGCTTCCGAGCTGCCAGTTACGAACTTGCGATCTCTTTGGAGCTGGCGTGCTGTATGCACAACTCAACGGCCGCTCACCATCAATGAAACATTTGTTCCGCCAGAATCCAATGGGTGCGATCATCCCAACACTAATGCGCCCGATCCGATCAGAAATGCGCAATTAAGCGTGCTTGGGCGAGAGTAGTACTAGGATGGCTGACTGTTGCAAGAAAAACAGAGTTTTAATATTTATAAACCCCAAGTGCAAGGTGTATCGTTGAGCACTTGGGGTGTTGTCCGCAGGGAATTGTGTTTTCAACTACCAGAGCTAACTAAAGCGTCTCAAGCTAGGCAGGATCGAAGGGTGAAAAGGGGGAACTAAACTATGTTATAAACACAGAAACAAACGACTTGGAGTTGTGATTTTACCAATTGATAAACTAACTAACCAAGATGAGTCCTAACCTACCCAAACCATACTATGAACAAGAGATGGTCGGTTGCACCATCAAAGACCACCCAAGCCCTCTCTCAAGGGTCATGAGCTAGTCTAACTCGTGTAACCACCTACTTTCGTGGGGTTAGTCGAATTAGACCACAAAACTAGCAACCCCGGACCTAACTCGATTCGGATACTATTTTCATGTCCCGAACTCGGCTATTCCCTCTCCCACACTAGCTAATTGACCTCACCTCTCAACATAAGTCAATCGCCCAATAATATGGATGAAAGCCCTCTCAGGCATTTCATCGAACATTTGGCGGGCGTGAAGGAAAACTCTAGGTTCTAGGCATAGATTGGGTATGGCTAGGCCTAGTACAAGTTCAATTAGCCATCAAGAGGCTAATCACAATCCAAGCCAACACAATCTACCAACAAATCATGAAAAACGCATGAAAACCTAAACTAACAAACAAGAGCATAAACTTGAAGAACAAAGCGAAGGAAATGAAATCAAACGAATTTAAACAAGTAAATAACATATATTAACAACAAAAACTAAACATATAAACTTAAGCAAAACAAATATAAGAATTAAAACTAACAAAACATAAACAAGAACAATGAAATAAATAGAGAAAAGGAAGAGGGAAACTTATGCTTGAATCGATTGAAGAACTTGAGATCCACAAGCTTGAATCCCAAAATACAAACTACAATCCTAATCTAATTCTCCTATTGAGGTTTTTATTGGATAAACCTAACCTAAACTACCCTAAGAATCGCCCAAGGAGAAACCCCGAACGAACTCCCCCATGAACGCCCGAAAAAGGGGCTTTTATTGCGAACCCAGGCCTGACGCACGGCCGTGCGTCACCACGCACGGCCGTGCGCCTCCACGCACGGCCGTGCGCCTGGCCGTGCGCCTCCACGCACGGCCGTGCGCCTGGCCGTGCGTGGCTTCTGCCGCCAGTGCACGGTCGTGCCTCCCTGCAGGTCGGCCGTGCACTGTCCTTCTCTACTGTGTTTTGCCCGTTTTCGCTGATTTTCATCGTTTTGTCCCATCTTTGTCCCTTTTCGCGACGTTTGCTCGATTTAGAGTTATTTCCTACAAAACATAAATAAAACGAGTAAAAATTCTAAAGATTAAGTTATTATACGAGCGAAAAGTAGGGGAAAGAGGCACGTAAAATAGGTAAATTTACCGTTCAACACACCCCCACACCTATCTTTTGCTCGTCCTCAAGCAAAATAAAAGAAAAACTGAAGTAAACAACTAACTCACTTTCGTAGGAATCACGGTTGCATTTAGCGTATGCAACAAGCCCTTTAAACCCCTTGGTTCCCCCAAGTGGACGAGTAAGGTCTCGTGAGGTTTGCAGAAGATATACCCACAAAATCTCAAAAAAAAGGAAAAACAAAGAAAAGAGAAACAAAAATCGAAAAATAAAAATGACAAAACAAAATATATACATCAGGGTGAACTGTACACGTTCGGATCAACCAAAACCCCCTAGTAACTCAAGTATCAGTCTGTACACAAGCATTATATGCATTTCAGGACACATCATCCCAAAGAATTGCATTCAGAAATCAGCTTTTCACCTCACGACGCATGAAAATAATGAATCCATCCTTGTGCCTGTGTGCAAGTGTATCATCACCCTGAAACTAAGCCCACCAAAATCAAACTCAATCCCACGCAGCTGACACAAGCTACCTTTTCGAATGGCTAGCCTGAAAAGCAAGTTTCCCCAGTAGTTGTATTGCCTCAAAGGGTAACACCCAGTAGCGCATGCCTCAAAGGGGTACTTGTCATTTCTAACTCTTTTCTTCCCCACTTTCTTTTCTTTCCATTATTATTTTTTTTTTCAATACAAACTCATGTCACGCCTCAAAGGGATACACCCAGTGGCGCTTGAATTTGTTTTGTTTTTTTTTTTTTTTTGCTTTGGAAAAGGGGGGTGCCAGCGCATATAAAGGGAACTGTGCAGTAGACAGTGGGAGAGTCGATTGTGGAAGATTAAGAATGAAGGATGATGACAATACATGAATTCAGGACCGGATTGCAAAATTACGATGGACGGTTGGGGTTAGAACTGAGGTCTAAAACGACAGATTGGGGATGAATATCTATCATACACATTATACTTATATACGAGCTAACAGTCAAGGTATCAGGGATCAAGGCTGATCAAAATAGTATAAAACTCCCCCAAATGCAAGAAGAAGAGAAAAATTTGTACAAAAAGGAGAAAAAATGAAAAAGTTATACAAAAATGAAAATTTTTCACAAAAATAAGAAGAAAAATGGGAGATGACCCCACCCCCACACCTAAATCTCACAATGTCCTCATTGGGAGCCATGAGTCATCACCAACACACAAAAATGAAGAAAACAAAATCAAATACAAAAAAAACAAAAGACGACAAAAATATACACAAGCTAACACACTCTCCTAAAAACACAAGCTCACCCAAAACAACAACACGATCACACATAAATACAAACTAACACCACCAAAAATAAATATAGACCAATCCAACAACACCCCCCATCACAACACAATAAAAATCCACAAAAACACAAAATTGGTGATCATAGCCAACAACGGCTCAACAACAACCAAGTCCTCGTGTTGGGCGAGAGTAGTGCTAGGATGGGTGACCTCCTGGGAAGTCCTCGCGTTGCACCCCTTTTTCGTTGTTTTTTCTTTCTCAAAACCACCAATCTTTCTCGTTTCATTTGCTGCGGCCGCCGGATGAAGACTGACCAGGACGAGGAAAAAGCTTCCAAATCAGGCCTTCCGTCCTTGTTCAATCGAAATTACCGAAATTCCTTTACGGGCGCCGCCTGGCACTGAAAACCACATTAGAGGCCCTTTTTTCTGCAACACACGGACGAAACCCCGTGCTCGCACGGGGCGATGAAGGCGGTCGAGCTACCGTCCGTAACGAACTCTTCGCTCGCCGCTTCCGAGCTGTCAGTCATGAACTTACGAACTCTTTAGATTTGGCGCGATGTATGAGCGACTCGGCAGCCGCGTGCACTCTATAAAAGATTTGTTCCGCCAGATTCTAAAGGGGGCGATCATCCCAGCATCAATGCACCGGATCCCATCAGAACTGCGCAGTTGAGCGTGCTTGGGCGAGAGTAGTACTAGGATGGGTGACCTCCTGGGAAGTCCTCGGTGCCACCCCCTTTTCGTTGTTTTTTCCTTTAAAAGCGCCGATCTTTCTCGTTTCATCTGCTGCGTCCGTTGGATGAGAACTGACCAGGACAAGGAAAAAGCATCCAATCAGGCCTTCCGCCCATGTTCACTTGAAATTACCGAAATTCCCCTACGGACGCGTTCACGGCCCTGAAAACCACATCAGAGGTCTTTTTTAATACAACACACGGACGAAACCCCATGCATGCACGGGGCGATGAGGGTGGTCGAGCTACCGTCCGTAACGCACTCTTAGCTCGCCGCTTCCGAGCTGCCAGTTACGAACTTGAGATCTCTTTGGAGCTGGTGCTGTATGCACAACTCAACGGCCGCTCACCCTCAATGAAACATTTGTTCCGCAAGAATCCAATGGGTGCGATCATCCCAGCACTAATGCACCGGATCCCATCAGAAATGCGCAATTAAGCGTGCTTGGGCGAGAGTAGTACTAGGATGGGTGACCCCCTGGAAGTCCTCGTGTTGCACCCCTTTTTCGTTATTTTTTTCTTTCTTAAAGCACCGGTCTTTCTCGTTTCATTTGCTGCGGCCGTCGGATGGGAACTGACCGGGACGAGGAAAAAGCTTTCAAATCAGGCCTTCCGCCCTTGTTCACTCGAAATTACCGAAATTCCTCCACGGACGCCTCCTGGCACTGAAAACCACATTAGAGGCCCCTTTTTACTGCAACACACGGACGAAACCCAATGCTCGCACGGGGCGATGAAGGCGGTCGAGCTACCGGTCCGTAACGCACTCTTAGCTCGCCGCTTCCGAGCTGTCAGTTACGAACTTGCGAACTCTTTAGATTTGGCGCGATCTATGAGCGACTCGGCAGCCGCGTACACTCTATAAAAGACTTGTTCCGCCAGATTTCGATGGGTGCGATCGTACCAGCACTGATGCACCGGATCCCATCAGAACTCCGCAGTTAAGCGTGCTTGGGCGAGAGTAGTGCTAGGATGGGTGACCTCCTGGGAAGTCCTCGTGTTGTACCCCTTTTTCGCTGTTTTTTTCTTTCTTAGAAGCGCCGATCGTTCTCGTTTCATTTGCTGTGGCCAGCGGATAAGAACTGACCAGGACGTGGAAAAAGCATCCAAATCAGGCCATCCGCCTATGTTCAGTCGAAATTACCGAAATTCCCCTACGGTCGCCTCGTGGCCCTAAAAAACACATCAGAGGCCCCTTTTTACTGCAACACACGGACGAAACCCCATGCATGCACGGGGCCAATGAAGGTGGTCGAGCTACCGTCCGTAACGCACGCTTAGCTCGCCTCCTCCGAGTTGTCAGCCATGACTTGCGACTTGTTTGGAGCCGCGTATTTATGCGCACTCAGCGGGCCCGCGTACACTCACGGCAACATTTGGTCCGCAAGAATCCAATAGGTGCTATCATACCAGCACTAATGCACCGGATCCCATCAGAACTCCGCAGTTAAGCGTGCTTGGGCGAGAGTAGTACTTGGATGGGTGACCTCCTGGGAAGTCCTCGTGTTGCACCCCTTTTTCGTTGTTTTTTTCTTTCTCAAAACCACCGATCTTTCTCGTTTCATTTGCTGCGGCCGCCGGATGAGGACTGACCAGGACGAGGAAAAGCTTCCAAATCAGGCCTTCCGTCCTTGTTCAATCGAAATTACCGAAATTCCCTTACGGACGCCGCCTGGCACTGAAAACCACATTAGAGGCCCCTTTTTACTGCAACACACGGACGAAACCCAATGCTCGCACGGGGCGATGAAGGCGGTGGAGCTACCGTCCGTAACGCACTCTTAGCTCGCCGCTTCCGAGCTGTCAGTTACGAACTTGCGAACTCTTTATATTTTGGCGCGATGTATGAGCGGCTCGGCAGCCGCGTGCACTCTAATAAAAGATTTTGTTCCCCAGATTTCCTAATGGTGCGATCATCCCGCATTAATGCACCGGATCCCTCAGAACTGCGCAATGAAGCGTGCTTGGGCAGATAGTACTAGGATGGGTGACCTCCTGGGAGTCCTCGGTGTTGCCCGCCCTTTTTCCTGTTTTTTCGTCCTTAAAAGCGCCGATCTTTTCTCGTTTCATCGCTGCGGCCGTTGTATGAGACTGGCCAGGACGAGGAAAAAAGCATCCATTCAGGCCTCCGCCCATGTTTCACTGAAATTAACGAATTCCCCTACGACGCGTCCGAGGCCCGCTGAAAACGCCCCCATCAAGTTCGTTTTTTTATAACGCGCACAACGAAACCCCTGCACATGCACGGGGCGATGAAGTGGTTCGAAGGTACCGCCGTAAACGCCCCCACAACAGTAAAAACGGCTGAGCTCGCCTCTTCCGAGTTGTCAGTTACGAACTTGCGTCCTCTTTGGAGCCGGCGTGCTTTATGCGCAACTCAGCGGTCGCGTACCCTCAATGAAACATTTGTTCCGCCGGATTCGATGGGTGCGATCATAACAGCACTAATGCACCGGATCCCATCAGAACTCCGCAGTTAAGCGTGCTTGGGCGAGAGTAGTACTGGGATGGGTGACCTCCTGGGAAGTCCTCGTGTTGCACCGTTTTTCGTTTCTTTTTTCTTTCTCAAAACCACCGATCTTTCTCGTATCATTTGCTGCGGCCGCCGGATGAGGACTGACCAGGACGAGGAAAAAGCTTCCAAATCAGCCCTTCCGTCCTTGTTCAATCGAAATTACCGAAATTCTTCACGGACGCCGCCTGAAACTGAAAACCACATTAGAGGCCCCTTTTTACTGCAACACACGGACGAAACCCAATGCTCGCACGGGGCGATGAAGGCGGTCGAGCTAACGTCCGTAACGAACTCTTAGCTCGCCGCTTCCGAGCTGTCAGTTACGAACTTGCGAACTCTTTAGATTTGGCGCGATGTATGAGCGACTCGGCAGCCGCGTGCACTCTATAAAAGATTTGTTCCGCCAGATCTTAATGGGTGCGATCATCCCAGCATTAATGCACCGGATCCCATCAGAACTGCACAGTTAAGCGTGCTTGGACGAGAGTAGTACTAGGATGGGTGAGCTCCTGGGAAGTCCTCGTGTTGCACCCCCTTTTCGTTGTTTTTTTCTAGCTTAAAAGCGCCGATCTTTCTCGTTTCATCTGCTGCGGCCGTCGGATGAGAACTGACCAGGACGAGGAAAAAGCATCCAAGTCAGGCTTTCCGCCCATGTTCACTTGAAATTACCGAAATTCCCCTACGGACGCGTCCAGGCCCTGAAAACCACATCAGAGGTCGTTTTTTAATACAACACACAGACGAAACCCCATGCATGCACCGGGCGGTGAGGGTGGTCGAGCTACCGTCCGTAACGCACTCTTAGCTCGCCGCTTTCGAGCTGTCAGCTACGAACTTGCGAACTCTTTAGATTTGGCGCAATCTATGAGCGACTCGGCAGCCGCATACACTCTATAAAAGACTTGTTCCGCCATATTCCGGTGGGTGCGATCATACCAGCACTGATGCACCGGATCCCATCAGAACTCCGCCGTTAAGCGTGCTTGGGCGAGAGTAGTGCTAGGATGGGCGACCTCCTGGGAAGTCCTCGTGTTGTACCCCTTTTTCGTTGTTTTTTTCCTTTCTTAGAAGCGCCGATCTTTCTCGGTTCATTTGCTGTGGCCAGCGGATAAGAACTGACCAGGACGTGGAAAAAGCATCCAAATCAGGCCATCCGCCTATGTTCATTCGAAATTACCAAAATTCCCCTACGAACCCCTCGTGGCCCTAAAAACACATCAGAGGCCCCTTTTTACTGCAACGCACGGACGAAACCCCATGCATGCACGGGGCGATGAAGGTGGTCGAGCTATCGTCCGTAACGCACGCTTAGCTCGCCTCTACCGAGTTGTCAGTTACGTACTTGCGACCTCTTTGGAGCCGGCGTGCTTTATGCGCAACTCACCGGCCGCGTACCCTCAATGAAACATTTGTTCCGCAAGAATTCAATGGGTGCGATCATATCGGCACTAATGCACCGGATCCCATCAGAACTCCGCAGTTAAGCGTGCTTGGGCGAGAGTAGTACTGGGATGGGTGACCTCCTGGGAAGTCCTGTGTTGCACCCCTTTTTCGTTGTTTTTTCTTCTCAAAACCACCGATCTTTCTCGTTTCATTTGCTCGGCCGCCGGATGAGGATTTGCCATGACGAGGAAAAAGCTTTCAAATCAGGCCTTCCTCCCTTGTTCACTCGAAATTACCGAAATTCCTCCACGGACGCCTCCTGGCACTGAAAACCACATTAGAGGCCCCTTTTTACTGCAACACACGGACGAAACCCAATGCTCGCACGGGGCGATGAGGGCGGTCGAGCTACCGTCCGTAACGCACTCTTAGCTCGCCGCTTCCGAGCTGTCAGTTACGAACTTGCGAACTCTTTAGATTTGGCGCGATGTCTAAGCGACTCGGCAGGCGCGTGCACTCTATAAAATATTTGTTCCGCCAGATCCTAATGGGTGCGATCATCTCCAGCATCAATGCACCGATCCCATCAGAACTGCGCAGTTGAGCCGTGCTTGGGCGAGAGTAGTACTATGATGAGGTGACCTCCTGGGAATTCCCCTAGTGTTGCACCCCCTTTTCGTTGTTTTTTCCCTCCTTAAAAGTCGCCGATCTTTCTCGTTTCATCTGCTGCGGGCCTTCGGATGAGAACTGACCAGGACGAGAAAAAAGCATCCAAGTCAGGCCTTCCGCCCATGTTCACTTGAAATTACCGAAATTCCCCTACGGACGCGTTCAGGCCCTGAAAACCACATCAAAGGTCGTTTTTTAATACAACACACGGACGAAACCCCATGCATGCACGGGGCGATGAGGGTGGTCGACCTACCGTCCGTAACGCACTCTTAGCTCGCCGCTTCCGAGCTGCGAGTTACGAACTTGCGATCTCTTTGGAGCTGGCGTGCTGTATGCACAACTCAACGACCGCTCACCCTCAATGAAACATTTGTTCCGCAAGAATCCAATGGGTGCGGTCATCCCAGCACTAATGCACCGGATCCCATCAGAAATGCGCAATTAAGCGTGCTTGGGCGAGAGTAGTACTAGGATGGGTGACCCCCTTGGAAGTCCTCGTGTTGCACCCCTTTTTCGTTATTTTTTTCTTTCTTAAAAGCACCGGTCTTTCTCGTTTCATTTGCTGCGGCGGTCGGATGGGAACTGACCGGGGCGAGGAAAAAGCTTTCAAATCAGGCCTTCCGCCCTTGTTCACTCGAAATTACCGAAATTCCTCCACGGACGCCTCCTGGCACTGAAAACCACATTAGAGCCCCTTTTTACTGCAACACACGGACGAAACCCAATGCTCGCACGGGGCGATGAAGGCGGTCGAGCTACCGCCCGTAACGCACTCTTAGCTCGCCGCTTCCGAGCTGTCAGTTACGAACTTGCGAACTCCTTAGATTTGGCGCGATCTATGAGCGACTCGGCAGCCGCGTACACTCTATAAAAGACTTGTTCCGCCAGATTTCGATGGGTGCGATCGTACCAGCACTGATGCACCGGATCCCATCAGAACTCCGCAGTTAAGCGTGCTTGGGCGAGAGTAGTGCTAGGATGGGTGACCTCCTGGGGAGTCCTCGTGTTGCACCCCTTTTTCGTTGTTTTTTTCTTTCTTAGAAGCGCCGATCTTTCTCGTTTCACTAGTTGTGGCCAGCGGATTAGAACTGACCAGGACGTGGAAAAAGCATCCAAATCAGGCCATCCGCCTATGTTCAGTCGAAATTAACGAAATTCCCCTACGGACTCCTCGTGGCCCTGAAAAACACATCAGAGGCCCCTTTTTACTGCAACGCACGGACGAAACCCCATGCATGCACGGGGCGATGAAGGTGGTCGAGCTACAGTCCGTAACGCACGCTTAGCTCGCCTCTTCCGAGTTGTCAGTTACGAACTTGCGACCTCCTTGGAGCCGGCGTGCTCTATGCGCAGCTCAGCGGCCGCGTACCCTCAATGAACGTTTGTTCCGCAAGAATTCGATGGGTGCGATCATACCAGCACTAATGCACCGGATCCCATCAGAACTCCGCAGTTAAGCGTGCTTGGGCGAGAGTAGTACTGGGATGGGTGACCACCTGGGAAGTCCTCGTGTTGCACCCTTTTTCGTTGTTTTTTCTTTCTCAAAACCACCGATCTTTCTCGTTTCATCTGCTGCGGCCGCCGAATGAGGACTGACCAGGACGAGGACAAAGCTTCCAAATCAGGCCTTTCGTCCTTGTTCAATCGAAATTACCGAAATTCCTTTACGGACGCCGCCTGGCACTGAAAACCACATTAGAGGCCCCTTTTTACTGCAACACACGGACGAAACCCAATGCTCGCAAGGGGCGACGTAGGCGGTCGAGCTACCGTCCGTAACGAACTCTTAGCTCGCCGCTTCCGAGCTGTCAGTTACGAACTTGCGAACTCTTTAGATTTGGCGCTATGTATGAGCGACTCGGCAGCCGCGTGCACTCTATAAAAGATTTGTTCCGCCAGATTCTAATGGGTGCGATCATCCCAACATTAATGCACCGGATCCCATCAGAACTGCGCAGTTAAGCGTGCTTGGGCGAGAGTAGTACTAGGATTGGTGACCTCCTGGGAAGTCCTCGTGTTGCACCCCTTTTTCGTTATTTTTTTCTTTCTTAAAAGCACCGGTCTTTCCCGTTTCATTTGCTGCGGCCGTTGGATGGGAACTGACCGAGACGAGGAAAAAGCATTCAAATCGGGCCTTCCGCCCTTGTTCAATCGAAATTACCGAAATTCCACCACGGACGCCTCTTGGCACTGAAAACCACATTAGAGGCCCCTTTTTACTGCAACACACGGACGAAACCCAATGCTCGCACGGGGCGATGAAGGCGGTCAAGCTACCGTCCGTAACGCACTCTTAGCTCGCCGCTTCCGAGCTGTCAGTTACGAACTTGCGAACTCTTTAGATTTGGCGCGATCTATGAGCGACTCGACAGCCGCGTACACTCTATAAAAGACTTGTTCCGCCAGATTCCGATGGGTGCGATCATACCAGCACTGACGCACCGGATCCCATTAGAACTCTGCAGTTAAGCGTGCTTGGGCGAGAGTAGTGCTAGGATGGGTGACCCCCTGGGAAGTCCTCGTGTTGCACCCATTTTTCGTCGTTTTTTTCTTTCTTAGAAGCGCCGATCTTTCTCGTTTCATTTGCTGGGGCGAGCGGATAAGAACCGACCAGGACGTGGAAAAAGCATCCAAATCAGGCCATCCGCCTATGTTCAGTTGAAATTACCGAAATTCCCCTACGGACGCCTCGTGGCCCTGAAAAACACATCAGAGGCCTCTTTTTACTGCAACGCACGGACGAAACCCCATGCATGCACGGTTCGATGACGATGGTCGAGCTACCGTCCGTAACGCACGCTTAGCTCACCTCTTCTGAGTTGTCAGTTACGAACTTGCGACCTCTTTGGAGCCGGCGTGCTTTATGCGCAACCCGGCGGCCGCGTACCCTCAATGAAACATTTGCTCCGCAAGAATTCGATGGGTGCGATCATACCAGCACTAATGCACCGGATCCCATCAGAACTCCGCAGTTAAGCGTGCTTGGGCGAGAGTAGTACTGGGATGGGTGACCTCCGGGGAAGTCCTCGTGTTGTACCCCTTTTTCGTTGTTTTTTCTTTCTCAAAACCACCGATCTTTCTCGTTTCATTTGCTGCGGCCGCCGGATGAGAACTGACCAGGACAAGGAAAAAGCTTCCAAATCAGGCCTTCTGTCCTTGTTCAATCGAAATTACCGAAATTCCTTTACGGACGCCGCCTGCCACTGAAAACCACATTAGAGGCCCCTTTTTACCGCAACACGCGGACGAAACCCAATGCTCGCACTCTAAAAAAGATTTGTTTCGCCGGATTCCAATGGGTGCGATCATCCAAGCATTAATGCACCGGATCCCATCAGAACTGCGCAGTTAAGCGTGCTTGGGCGAGAGTAGTACTAGGATGGGTGACCTCCTGGGAAGTTCTCGTGTTGCACCCCCTTTTCGTTGTTTTTTTCTTCCTTAAAAGCGCCGATCTTTATCGTTTCATCTGCTGCGGCCGTCGGATGAGAACTGACCAGGACGCGGAAAAAGCATCCAAGTCAGGCCTTCCGCCCATGTTCACTTGAAATTACCGAAATTCCTCTACGGACGCGTCCAGGCCCTGAAAACCACATCAGAGGTCGTTTTTTAAGACAACACACGGACGAAACCCCATGCATGCAGGGGCGATGAGGGTGGTCGAGCTACCGTCCGTAACGCACTCTTAGCTCGCCGCTTCCGAGCTGCCAGTTACGAACTTGCGATCTCTTTGTAGCTGGCGTGCTGTATGCACAACTCAACGGCCGCTCACCCTCAATGAAACATTTGTTCCGCAAGAATCCAATTGGTGCGATCATCCCAGCACTAATGCACCGGATCCCATCAGAAATGCGCAATTAAGCGTGCTTGGGCGAGAGCAGTACTGGGATGGGTGACCCCCTGGGAAGTCCTCGTGTTGCACCCCTTTTTCGTTATTTTTTTCTTTCCTAAAAGCACCGGTCTTTCTCGTTTCATTTGCTGCGGCCGTCGGATGGGAACTGACCGGGGCGAGGAAAAAGCTTTCAAATCAGGCCTTCCGCCCTTGTTCGCTCGAAATCACCGAAATTCCTCCACGGACGCCTCCTGGCACTGAAAGCCACATTAGAGGCCCCTTTTTACTGCAACACACGGACGAAACCCAATGCCCGCACGGGGCGATGAAGGCGGTCGAGCTACCGTCCGTAACGCACTCTTAGCTCGCCGCTTCCGAGCTGTCAGTTACGAACTTGCGAACTCTTTAGATTTAGCGCGATCTATGAGCGACTCGGCATACGCGTACGCTCTATAAAAGACTTGTTCCGCCAGATTCCGATGGGTGCGATCATGCCAGCACTGATGCACCGGATCCCATCAGAACTCCGCAGTTAAGCGTGCTTGGGCGAGAGTAGTGCTGGGATGGGTGACCTCCTGAGAAGTCCTCGTGTTGCACCCCTTTTTCGTTGTTTTTTTCTTTCTTGGAAGCGCCGATCTTTCTCGTTTCATTTGCTGTGGCCAGCGGATAAGAACTGACCAGGACGTGGAAAAGCATCCAAATCAGGCCATCCGCCTATGTTCTGTCGAAATTACCGAAATTGCCCTACGGACGCCTCGTGGCCCTGAAAAACACATCAGAGGCCCCTTTTTACTGCAACGCACGGACGAAACCCCATGCATGCCCGGGGCGATGAAGGTGGTCGAGCTACCGTCCGTAACGCACGCTTAGCTCGCCTCCTCCGAGTTGTCAGCTACGAACTTGCGACCTCTTTGGAGCCGGCGTGCTTTATGCGCAACTCAGCGGCCGCGTACCCTCAATGAAACATTTGTTCCGCAAGAATTCGATGGTTGCGATCATACCAGCACTAATGCACCGGATCCCATCAGAACTCCGCAGTTAAGTGTGCTTGGGCGAGAGTAGTACTGGGATGGGTGACCTCCTGGGAGGTCCTCGTGTTGCACCCATTTTTCGTTGTTTTTTCTTTCTCAAAACCAACGATCTTTCTCGTTTCATTTGCTGCGCCGACGGATGAGGACTGACCAGGACGAGGAAAAAGCTTCCAAATCAGGCCTTCCGTCCTTGTTCAATCGAAATTACCGAAATTCCTTTACGGACGCCGCCTGGCACTGAAAACCACATTAGAGGCCCCTTTTTACTGCAACACACGGACGAAACCCCGCGCTCGCATGGGGCGATGAAGGCGGTCGAGCTACCGTCCGTAACGAACTCTTAGCTCGCCGCTTCCGAGCTGTCAGTTACGAACTTGCGAACTCTTCAGATTTGGCGCGATGTATGAGCGACTGGGCAGCCGCGTGCACTCTGAAAAAGATTTGTTCCGCCAGATTCTAATAGGTGCCATCATCCTGGCATTAATGCACCGGATCCCATCAGAACTGCACCGTTAAGCGTGCTTGGGCGAGAGTAGTGCTAGGATGGGTGGCCTCCTGGGAAGTCCTCGTGTTGCACCCCCCTTTCGTTGTTTTTTTCTTCCTTAAAAGCGCCGATCTTTCTCGTCATCTGCTGCGGCCGTCGGATGAGAACTGACCAGGACGAGGAAAAAGCATCCAAGTCAGGCCTTCCGCCCATGTTCACTTGAAATTACCGAAATTCCCCTACGGACGCGTCTAGGCCCTGAAAACCACATCAGAGGTCGTTTTTTAATACAACACACGGACGAAACCCCATGCATGCACGGGGCGATGAGGGTGGTCGAGCTACCGTCCGTAACGCACTCTTAGCTCGACGCTTCCGAGCTGCCAGTTACGAACTTGCGATCTCTTTGGAGCTGGCGTGCTGTATGCACAACTCAACGGCCGCTCACCCTCAACGAAACATTTGTTCCGCAAGAATCTAATGGGTGCGATCATCCCAGCACTAATGCACTGGATCCCATCGGAAATGCGCAATTAAGCGTGCTTGGGCGAGAGCAGTACTAGGATGGGTGACCCCCTGGGAAGTCCTCGTGTTGCACCCCTTTTTCGTTATTTTTTTCTTTCTTAAAAGCACCGGTCTTTCTCGTTTCATTTGTTGCGGCCGTCGGATGGGAACTGACCGGGACGAGGAAAAAGCTTTCAAATCAGGCCTTCCGCCCTTGTTCACTCGAAATTACCGAAATTCCTCCACGAACGCGTCCTGGCACTGAAAACCACATTAGAGGCCCCTTTTTACTGCAACACACGGACGAAACCCAATGCTCGCACGGGGCGATGAAGGCGGTCGAGCTACCGTCCGTAACGCACTCTTAGCTCGCCGCTTCCGAGCTGTCAGTTACGAACTTGCGAACTCTTTAGATTTTGCGCGATCTATGAGCGACTCGGCGGCCGCGTACACTCCATAAAAGACTTGTTCCGCCAGATTCCGATGGGTGCGATCATACCAGCACTGATGCACCGGATCCCATCAGAACTCCGCAGTTAAGCGTGCTTGGGCGAGAGTAGTGCTAGGATGGGTGACCTCCTGGGAAGTCCTCGTGTTGCACCTCTTTTTCGTTGTTTTTTCCTTTCTTAGAAGCGCCGATCTTTCTCGTTTCATTTGCTGTGGCCAGCGGATAAGAACTGACCAAGACGTGGAAAAAGCATCCAAACCAGGCCATCCGCCTATGTTTTGTCGAAATTACCGAAATTCCCCTACGGACGCCTCGTGGCCCTGAAAAACACATCAGAGGCCCCTTTTTACTGCAACGCACGGACGAAACCCCGTGCATGCACGGGGCGATGAAGGTGGTCGAGCTGTCGTCCGTAACGCACGCTTAGCTCGCCTCCTCCGAGTTGTCGGTTACGAACTTGCGACCTCATTGGAGCCGACGTGCTTTATGCGCAACTCAGCGGCCGCGTACCCTCAATGAAACATTTGTTCCGCAGGAATTCGATGGGTGCGATCATACCAACACTGAGGCACCGGATCCCATCAGAACTCCGCAGTTAAGCGCGCTTGGGCAAGAGCAGTGCTAGGATGGGTGACCTCATGGGAAGTCCTCGTGTTGCACCCCTTTTTCGTTGTTTGTTTCTTTCTTAGAAGCGCTGATCTTTCTCATTTCATTTGCTGCGGCCAGCGGATAAGAACTGACCAGGACGTGGAAAAAGCATCCAAATCAGGTCATCCGCCTACGCTCAGTCGAAATTACCGAAATTCCCCTGCGGACGCCTCATGGCCCTGAAAAACACCTCAGAGGCCCCTTTTTACTGCAACGCACGGACGAAACCCCATGCATGCACGGGGCGATGTAGGTGGTCGAGCTACCGTCCGTAACGCACGCTTAGCTCGCCTCTTCCGAGTTGTCAGTTACGAACTTTCGACCTCTTTGGAGCCGGCGTGCTTTATGCGCAACTCAGCGGCCGCGTACCCTCAATGAAACATTTGTTCCGCAAGAATTCGATGGGTGGGATCATACCAGCACTAATGCACCGGATCCCATCAGAACTCCGCTGTTAAGCGTGCTTGGGCGAGAGTAGCACTGGGATGGGTGACCTCCTGGGAAGTCCTCGTGTTGCACCCCTTTTTCGTTGTTTTTTCTTTCTCAAAACCACCGATCTTTCTCGTTTCATTTTCTTCGGCCGCCGGATGAGGACTGACCAGGACGAGGAAAAAGCTTCCAAATCAGGCCTTCCGTCCTTGTTCAATCGAAATGACCGAAATTCCTTTACGGAAGCCGCCTGCCACTGAAAACCACATTAGAGGCCCCTTTTTACTGCAACACACGGACGAAAAGGAGGTCGAGCTACCGTCCGTAACGAACTCTTAGCTTGCCGCTTCCGAGCTGTCAGTTACGAACTTGCGAACTCTTTAGATTTGGCGCGATGTATGAGCGACTCGGCAGCCGCGTGCACTCTATAAAAGATTTGTTCCGCCAGATTCTAATGGGGGCGATCATCCTGGCATTAATGCACCGGATCCCATCAGAACTGCGCCGTTAAGCGTGCTTGGGCGAGAGTAGTACTAGGATGGGTGACCTCCTGGGAAGTCCTCCTGTTGCACCCCTTTTTCGTTGTTTTTTTCTTCCTTAAAAGCGTCGATCTTTCTCGTTTCGTCTGCTGCGGCCGTCGGATGAGAACTGACCATGACGGGGAAAAAGCATCCAAGTCAGGCCTTCCGCCCATGTTCACTTGAAATTACCGAAATTCCCCTACGGACGCGTCTAGGCCCTGAAAACCACATCAGAGGTCGTTTTTTAATACAACACACGGACAAAACCCCATGCATGCACGGGGCGATGAGGGTGGTCGAGCTACCATCCGTAACGCACTCTTAGCTCGCCGATTCGGAGCTGCCAGTTACGAACTTGCGATCTCTTTGGAGCTAGCGGGCTGTATGCACAACTCAACGGCCGCTCACCCTCAACGAAACATTTGTTCCGCAAGAATCCAATGGGTGCGATCATCCCAGCACAAATGCACCGGATCCCATCAGAAATGCGCAATTAAGCGTGCTTGGGCGAGAGGAGTACTAGGATGGGTGAACCCCTGGGAAGTCCTCGTGTTGCACCCCTTTTTCGTTATTTTTTTCTTTCTTTAAAGCACCGGTCTTTCTCGTTTCATTTGCTGCGGCCGTCGGATGGGAACTGACCGGGACGAGGACAAAGCTTTCAAATCAGGCCTTCCGCCCTTGTTCACTCGAAATTACCGAAATTCCTCCACGGACGCCTCCTGGCACTGAAAACCACCTTAGAGGCCCCTTTTTACTGCAACACACGGACGAAACCCAATGCTCGCACGGGGCGATGAAGGCGGTCGAGCTACCGTCCGTGACGCACTCTTAGCTCGCCGCTTCCGAGCTGTCAGTTACGAACTTGCGAACTCTTTAGATTTAGCGCGATCTATGAGCGACTCGGCAGCCGCGTAAACTCTATAAAAGACTTGTTCCGCCAGATTTCGATGGGTGCGATCATACCAGCACTGATGCACCGGATCCCATCAGAACTGCGCAGTTAAGCGTGCTTGGGCGAGAGTAGTACTAGAATGGGTGACCTCCTGGGAAGTCCTCGTGTTGCTCCCCCTTTTCGTTGTTTTTTTCTTCCTCAAAAGCGCCGATCTTTCTCGTTTCATCTGCTGCGGCCGTCAGATGAGAACTGACCAGGACGAGGAAAAAGCATCCAAGTCAGGCCTTCCGCCCATATTCACTTGAAATTACCGAAATTCCCCTACGGACTCGTCCAGGCCCTGAAAACCACATCAGAGGTCGTTTTTTAATATAACACACGGACGAAACCCCATGCATGCACGGGGCGATGAGGGTAGTCGAGCTACCGTCTGTAACGCACTCTTAGCTCGCCTCTTCCGAGCTGCCAGTTACGAACTTGCGATCTCTTTGGAGCTGGCGTACTGTATGCACAACTCAACGGCCGCTCACCCGCAATAAATCATTTCTTCCGCAAGAATCCAATGGGTGCGATCATCCCAGCACTAATGCACCGGATCCCATCAGAAATGCTCAATTAAGCGTGCTTGGGCGAGAGTAGTACTAGGATGGGCGACCCCCAGGGAAGTCCTCGTGTCGCACCCCTTTTTCGTTATTTTTTTCTTTCTTAAAAGCACCGGTCTTTCCTGTTTCATTTGCTGCGGCCGTCGGATGGGAACTGACCGGGACGAGGAAAAAGCTTTCAAATCAGGCCTTCCGCCCTTGTTCGCTCGAAATTACCGAAATTCCTCCCCGGACGCCTCCTGGCACTGAAAACCACATTAGAGGCCCCTTTTTACTGCAACACACGGACGAAACCCAATGCTCGCACGGGGCGATGAAGGCGGTCGAGCTACCGTCCGTAACGCACTCTTAGCTCGCCGCTTCCGAGCTATCAGTTACGAACTTGCGAACTCTTTAGATTTGGCGCGATCTATGAGCGACTCGGCAGCCGCGTACACTCTATAAAAGACTTGTTCCACCAGATTCTGATGGGTGCGATCATACAGCCTGGTGCACGCGGATCCCATCAGAACTCCGCAGTTAAGCGTGCCTTTGTGCGAGAGTAGGTGCCTCAGGATGGTGACCTCCCCTGGGGAGGTCCTCGTGGTTGGCACCCCTTTTTCGTTGTTTTTTCTTTCTTAGAAGCGCCGATCTTTCTCGTCTTCATTTGATGTGGCCCATGCGGATAACCCTAACCAAACGTGGAAAAAGCATCCAAATCAGCCATCCCCTATGTTCACGTCCGAATTAACCGAAATTTCTCACTACGGATACGCCCTCGTGCCCTGAAAAACACATCAGAGGCCCTTTTTAACTGCAACGCAAGGACGAAACCCTCATGCATGCACGGGGCGATGAGGGTGGTCGAGCTACCGTCCGTAACGCACTCTTAGCTCGCCGCTTCCGAGCTGTCAGTTACGAACTTGCGAACTCTTTAGATTTGGCGCGATCTATGAGCAACTCGGCAGCCGCGTACACTCTATAAAAGACTTGTTCCGCCAGATTCCGATGGGTGCGATCATACCAGCACTGGTGCGCCGGATCCCATTAGAACTCCGCAGTTGAGCGTGCTTGGGCGAGAGTAGCGCTAGGATGGGTGACCTTTTGGGAAGTCCTCGTGTTGCGCCCCTTTTTCGTTGTTTTTTCCTTCTTAGACGCGCCGATCTTTCTCGTTTCATTTGCTGTGACCAGCGGATAAGAATTGACCAGGACGTGGAAAAAGCATCCAAATCAGGCCATCCGCCTATGTTCAGTCGAAATTACCGAAATTCCCCTACGGACGCCTCGTGGCTCCGAAAAACGCATCAGAGGCCCATTTTTACTGCAACGCACGGACGAAACCCCATGCATGCACGGGGCGATGAAGGTGGTCGAGCTACCGTCCGTAACGCACGCTTAGCTCGCCTCTACCGAGTTGTCAGTTACGTACTTGCGACCTCTTTGGAGCCGGCGTGCTTTATGCGCAACTCACCGGCCGCGTACCCTCAATGAAACATTTGTTCCGCAAGAATTCGATGGGTGCGATCATACGAGCACTAATGCACCGGATCCCATCAGAACTGCGCAGTGAAGCGTGCTTGGGCGAGAGTAGTACTGGGATGGGTGACCTCCTGGGAAGTCCTCGTGTTGCACCCCTTTTCGTTTTTTTTCCTTTCTCAAAACCACCGATCTTTCTCGTTTCATTTGCTGCGGCCGTCGGATGCGGACAGACCAGGACGAGGAAAAAGCCTCCGAATCAGGCCTTCCGTCCTTGTTCAATCGAAATTACCGAAATTCCTTTACGGACGCCGCCTGGCACTGAAAACCACATTAGAGGCCCCTTTTTACTGCAACACATGGACGAAACCCAATGCTCGCACGGGGCGATGAAGGCGGTCGAGCTACTGTCCGTAACGAACTCTTAGCTCGCCGCTTCCGAGCTGTCAGTTACGAACTTGCGAACTCTTCAGATTTGGCGCGATGTATGAGCGACTCGGCAGCCGCGTGCACTCTAAAAAAGATTTGTTCCGCCAGATTCTAATGGGTGCGATCATCCTAGCATTAATGCACCGGATCCCAACAGAACTGCGCAGTGAAGCGTGCTTGGGCGAGAGTAGTACTAGGATGGGTGACCTCCTGGGAAGTCCTCGTGCTGCACCCCCCTTTCGTTGTTTTTTTCTTCGTTAAAAGCGCCGATCTTTCTCGTTTCATCTGCTGCGGCCGTCGGATGACAACTGACCAGGACGAGGAAAAAGCATCCAAGTCAGGCCTTCCGCCCATGTTCACTTGAAATTACCGAAATTCCCCTACGGACGCGTCAAGGCCCTGAAAACCACATCAGAGGTCGTTTTTTAATACAACACACGGACGAAACCCCATGCATGCATGGGGCGATGAGGGTGGTCGAGCTACCGTCCGTAACGCACTCTTAGCTCGCCGCTTCCGAGCTGCCAGTTACGAACTTGCGATCTCTTTGTAGCTGGCGTGCTGTATGCACAACTCAACGGCCGCTCACCCTCAAGGAAACATTTGCTCCGCAAGAATCCAATGGGTGCGATCATCCCAGCACTAATGCACCGCATCCCATCAGAAATGCGCAATTAAGCGTGCTTGGGCGAGAGCAGTACTAGGATGGGTGACCCCCTGGGAAGTCCTCGTGTTGCACCCTTTTTCGTTATTTTTTTCTTTCTTAAAAGCACCGGTCTTTCTCGTTTCATTTGTTGCGGCCGTCGGATGGGAACTGACCGAGACGAGGGAAAAGCTTTCAAATCAGGCCTTCCGCCCTTGTTCACTCGAAATTACCGAAATTCCTCCACGGACGCCTCCTGGCACTGAAAACCACATTAGAGGCCCCTTTTTACGGCAACACACGGACGAAACCCAATGCTCGCACGGGGCGATGAAGGCGGTCGAGCTTCCGTCCGTAACGCACTCTTAGCTCGCCGCTTCCGAGCTGTCAGTTACGAACTTGCGAACTCTTTAGATTTAGCGCGATGTATGCGCGACTCGGCAGCCGCGTGCACTCTATAAAAGAATTGTTCCGCCAGACCCTAATGGGTGCTATCATCCCAGCATTAATGCACCGGATCCCATCAGAACTACGCAGTTAAGCGTGCTTGGGCGAGAGTAGTACTAGGATGGGTGACCTCCTGGGAAATCCTCGTGTTGCACCCCCTTTTCGTTGTTTTTTTCTTCCTTAAAAGCGCCGATCTTTCTCGTTTCATCTGCTGCGGCCGTCGGATGAGAACTGACCAGGACGGGGAAAAAGCATCCAAGTCAGGCCTTCCGCCCATGTTCACTTGAAATTACCGAAATTCCCATACGGACGCGTCCAGGCCCTGAAAACCACATCAGAGGTCGTTTTTTAATGCAACACACGGACGAAACCCCATGCATGGGCGATGAGGGTGGTCGAGCTACCGTCCGTAACGCACTCTTAGCTCGCCGCTTCCGAGCTGCCAGTTACGAACTTGCGAACTCTTTGGAGCTGGCGTGCTGTATGCACAACTCAACGGCCGCTCACCCTTAATGAAACATTTGTTCCGCAAGAATCCAATGGGTGCGATCATACCAGCACTAATGCACCGGATCCCATCAGAACTCCGCAGTTAAGCGTGCTTGGGCGAGAGTAGTACTGGGATGGGGGACCTCCTGGGAAGTCCTCGTGTTGCACCCCTTTTTCGTTGTTTTTTCTTTCTCAAACCACCGATCTTTCTCGTTTCATTTGCTGCGGCCGCCGGATGAGGACTGACCAGGACGAGGAAAAAGCTTCCAAATCAGGCCTTCCGTCCTTGTTCAATCGAAATTATCGAAATTCCTTTACGGACGCCGCCTGCCACTGAAAACCACATTAGAGGCCCCTTTTTACCGCAACACACGGACGAAAAGGCGGTCGAGCTGCCGTCCGTAACGAACTCTTGGCTCGCCGCTTCCGAGCTGTCAGTTACGAACTTGCGAACTCTTTAGATTTGGCGCGATGTATGAGCGACACAGCAGCCGCGTGCACTCTATAAAAGATTTGTTCCGCCAGATTCTAATAGGTGCGATCATCCCAACATTAATGCACTGGATCCCATCAGAACTGCGCCGTTAAGCGTGCTTGGGCGAGAGTAGTACTAGGATGGGTGACCTCCAGGGAAGTCCTCGTGTTGCACCCCCTTTTCGTTGTTTTTTCTTCCTTAAAAGCGCAGATCTTTCTCGTTTCATCTGTTACGGCCGTCGGATGAGAACTGACCAGGACGAGGAAAAAGCATCCGAGTCAGGCCTTCCGCCCATGTTCACCTGAAATTACCGAAATTCCCCAACGGACGCGTCCAGGCCCTGAAAACCACATCAGAGGTCGTTTTTTAATACAACACCCGGACGAAACCCCATGCATGCACGGGGCGATGAGGGTGGTCGAGCTACCGTCCGTAACGCACTCTTAGCTCGCCGCTTCCTAGCTGCCAGTTACGAACTTGCGATCTCTTTGGAGCTGGCGTGCTGTATGCACAACTCAACGGCCGCTCACCATCAATGAAACATTTGTTCCGCAAGAATCCAATGGGTGCGAGCATCCCAACACTAATGCACCCGATCCGATCAGAAATGCGCAATTAAGCGTGCTTGGGCGAGAGTAGTACTAGGATGGCTGACTGTTGCAAGAAAAACAGAGTTTTAATATTTATAAACCCCAAGTGCAAGGTGTATCGTTGAGTACTTGGGGTGTCGTCCGCAGGGAATTGTGTTTTCAACTCCCAGAGCTAACTAAAGCGTCTCAAGCTAGGCAGGATCGAAGGGTGAAAAGGGGGAACTAAACTACGTTATAAACACAGAAACAAACGACTTGGAGTTGTGATTTTACCAATTGATAAACTAACTAACCAAGATGAGTCCTAACCTACCCAAACCATACTATGAACAAGAGATGGGCGGTTGCACCATCAAAGACCACCCAAGCCCTCTCTCAAGGGTCATGAGCTAGTCTAACTCGTGTAACCACCTACTTTCGTGGGGTTAGGCGAATTAGACCACAAAACTAGCAACCCCGGACCTCGCTCGATTCGGATACTATTTTCATGTCCCGAACTCGGCTATTCCCTCTCCCACACTAGCTAATTGACCTCGCCTCTCAGCAATAGTCAATTGCCCAATAATATGGATGAAAGCCCTCTCAGGTATTTCATCGAACACTTGGCGGGCGTGAAGGAAAACTCTAGGTTCTAGGCATAGATTGGGTATGGCTAGGCCTAGTACAAGTTCAATTAGCCATCAAGAGGCTAATCACAATCCAAGCCAACACAATCTACCAACAAATCATGAAAAACGCATGAAAACCTAAACTAACAAACAAGAACATAAACTTAAAGAACAAAGCGAAGGAAATGAAATCAAACGAATTTAAACAAGTAAATAACATATATTAACAACAAAAACTAAACATATAAACTTAAGCAAAACAAATACAAGAATTAAAACTAACACAACATAAACAAGAACAATGAAATAAATAGAGAAAAGGAAGAGGGAAACTTATGCTTGAATCGATTGAAGAACTTCAGATCCACAAGCTTGAATCCCAAAATACAAACTACAATCCTAATCTAATCTTCCTATTGAGGTTTTTATTGGATAAACCTAACCTAAACTACCCTAAGAATCGCCCAAGGAGAAACCCCGAACGAACTCCCCCATGAACGCCCGAAAAAGGGGCTTTTATCGCGAACCCAGGCCTGACGCACGGCCGTGCGCCTCCACGCACGGCCGTGCACCTGGCCGTGCGCCTCCACGCACGGCCGTGCGCCTCCACGCACGGCCGTGCGCCTCCACGCACGGCCGTGCGTGGCTTCTGCCGCCAGTGCACGGTCGTGCCTCCCTGCAGGTCGGCCGTGCACTGTCCTTCTCTGCTGTGTTTTGCCCGTTTTCGCTGATTTTCATCGTTTTGTCCCATCTTTGTCCCTTTCCGCGACGTTTGCTCGATTTAGAGGTATTTCCTACAAAACATAAATAAAACGAGTAAAAATTCTAAAGATTAAGTTATTATACGAGCGAAAAGTAGGTGAAAGAGGCACGTAAAATAGGTAAATTTACCGTTCAACACACCCCCCACACCTATCTTTTGCTCGTCCTCGAGCAAAATAAAAGAAAAACTGAAGTAAACAACTAACTCACTTTCGTAGGAATCACGGTTGCATTTAGCATATGCAACAAGCCCTTTAACCCCCTTGGTTACCCCAAGTGGACGAGTAAGGTCTCGTGAGGGTTTGCAGAAGATATACCCACAAAATCTCAAAAAGGAAAAACAAAGAAAAGAGAAACACAAATCGAAAAATAAAAATGACAAAACACAATATATACAATAGGGTGAGCTGTACACGTTCGGATCAACCAAAACCACCTAGTAGCTCAAATATCAGTTTGCACACAAGCATTATATGCATTTCAGGACACATCATCCCAAAGAATGGCATTCAGATATCAGCTTTTCACCCCACGACGCATGAAAATAATGAATCCATCCTTGTGCCTGTGTGCAAGTGTATCATCACCCTGAAACTAAGCCCACCAAAATCAAACTCAATCCCACGCAGCTGACACAAGCTACCTTTTCGAATGGCTAGCCTGGAAAGCAAGTTTCCCCAGTAGCTGTATTGCCTCAAAGGGTGACACCCAGTAGCGCATGCCTCAAAGGGGTACTTGTCATTTCTAACTCTTTTCTTCCCCACTTTCTTTCTTTCCATTATTATTTTTTTTTCAATACAAACTCATGTCACGCTTCAAAGGGATACACCCAGTGGCGCTTGAATTTGTTTTGTTTTTTTTTTTTTTTGCTTTGGAAAAGGGGGGTGCCAGCGCATATAAAGGGAACTGTGCAGTAGACAGTGGGAGAGTCGATTGTGGAAGACTAAGAATGAAGGATGATGACAATATATGAATTCAGGACCGGATTGCAAAATTACGATGGACTGTTGGGGTTAGAACTGAGGTCTAAAACGACAGATTGGGGATGAATATCTATCATACATATTATACTTATATACGAGCTAACAGTCAAGGTATCAGGGATCAAGGCTGATCAAAATAGTATAAAACTCCCCCAAATGCAAGAAGAAGAGAAAAATTTGTACAAAAAGGAGAAAAAATGAAAAAGTGATACAAAAATGAAAAATTTTCACAAAAATAAGAAGAAAAATGGAAGATGACCCCACCCCCACACCTAAATCTCACAATGTCCTCATTGGGAGCCATGAGTCATCACCAACACACAAAAATGAAGAAAACAAAATCAAATACAAAAAAAACAAAAGACGACAAAAATATACACAAGCTAACACACTCTCCTAAAAACACAAGCTCACCCAAAACAACAACACGATCACACGTAAATACAAACTAACACCACCAAAAATAAATATAGACCAATCCAACAACACCACCCATCACAACACAATAAAAATCCACAAAAACACAAAATTGGTGATCATAGCCAACAATGGCTCAACAACAACCAAGTCCTCGTGTTGGGCGAGAGTAGTGCTAGGATGGGTGACCTCCTGGGAAGTCCTCGTGTTGCACCCCTTTTTCGTTGTTTTTTCTTTCTCAAAACCACCGATCTTTCTCGTTTCATTTGCTGCGGCCGCCGGATGAGGACTGACAAGGACGAGGAAAAAGCTTCCAAATCAGGCCTTCCGTCCTTGTTCAATCGAAATTACCGAAATTCCTTTACGGACACCGCCTGGCACTGAAAACCACATTAGAGGCCCCTTTTTACAGCAACACACGGACGAAACCCCGTGCTCGCACGGGGCGATGAAGGCGGTCGAGCTACCGTCCGTAACGAACTCTTCGCTCGCCGCTTCCGAGCTGTCAGTCATGAACTTACGAACTCTTTAGATTTGGCGCGATGTATGAGCTACTCGGCAGCCGCGTGCACTCTATAAAAGATTTGTCCCGCCCGATTCTAATGGGTGCGATCATACCAGCACTAATGCACCGGATCCCATCAGAACTCCGCAGTTAAGCGTGCTTGGGCGAGAGTAGTACTAGGATGGTTGACCTCCTGGGAAGTCCTCGTGTTGCACCCCTTTTTCGTTGCTTTTTACTTTCTTAAAAGCACCGATCCTTCTCGTTTCATTTGCT
>JAKOGI010004409.1:0-7500 GCA_029747015.1 Carnegiea gigantea
ATATATATATATATATACATATATATGTATATGTATATGTGTATAAATATGTATGTGTATATATATATATATTTGTACATATGCATATGTATGTGTGTATATGTATGTGTGTGTGCATATATATATATATATGTGTGTGTGTGTTTGTGTGTGTGTGTGTGTGTGTGTGTGCGCGCGCGCGCGTGTGTGTGTGTGTGCGCGCGCGCGTGTATGTCTATATGTAACACACCTAACTCGAGGAGGGGTCACACCGCCAAGACTCCCTAGAAGGAAATCCCTAAGGCTCTTGAAGATCGAGTTTGGATTAGCATTTAAATTGTCATTCTAAAACAAAACTGCAAGAACTTCCCTTGTTTTGGCGACATTTTAGGGTCTTAGATCAGCTAATGCTATTGGTAAACTGGTAATAAGGAATGATGTGTGCTAAAATAACCCAAATTCAACCCCTTAGGCCACTCGCCTGGGATTACTCACAATCAAGGAACTAACAGAATGGTTAAAGTAATACATGTACAGGTACAGAGCCGACTACATACTTTCACATACAATAATGAACTTAAATATTTACAATGAGGTAGGCATCAAGCACTTGCAAAGCCGGCGAAAGACTTCTTATGGGTCGGCACCAAAATAACTTTAAAATATCTCTTATACCTGCTCAAACTGAACCTAGAAAAGAGAATAAGTAAAGGGATGAGCAACTACATGCTCAGTCAGAGTTTCCCTACTCCTTAAAATCAAAGCCATTTGTAGGTAATAATACCAATAATAATCACATGTCATGTATTTATACAATACTATGATATTAGGCAATCATAGCCCCCAAGGAAAGATTACCACCCTCATACTTCATGCTATCCCCTCAACTCATTCCTAGGCCCTTAATGGCCAATCTTCATTTCTAACAAGCATTCAGGCATGTAATCAAGTAGCATAGGGAATGAATATAGTGCTTTCAAATACACTTTTGAAAATATAGTGACTCTCGATATATTCCAAGAATAGTTTATAAATCACGCTAACTTCTTTAAAACTTATAATTCTTTCTAAAAGCTCCCGAAACATCTAGATTGGTAAGAAAGACTTGGCAAGAAACATTCTTTCATAAGATATGCACCTTAAAAGCTTAAATGTTCGATGCATTATTAGGATGTAACTATACTTCATTTGAACTTTCATTTAAACTCTACTTAGAAACACGTTCATAAAATATGTGTAGGATATGTACATTTGAAAGCTTTCTTTCTTTCCTTAAAAACACTTTACTTAACCTCTTAAGGCTCATATTCTTTAAAAGAACTTCTTTCATGATGGTCCTCTAATAACCCTTATAAGCTTTTCAAATCTTATTCAATATGGCCTCTTAATGGCCCTTAGAAATCTTTCTTTTCTGAAATGCTTAAAATGGCAAAATGTCAGTTACCTATTTATTAGGAACTTACTCATAATATAAAAACATCTTATTGTGCTGGGTAGGGGAAATCTACACCGCCCCCAAGTGAGATCGTCACTCACATCTCACGTTATCCCTCGGGTATACGTACTTAACTTTTGGCCAAAACGCGTCTTAGCATAGCAACTCTAACTTCGATATTGTCCTCTGCGGGGCAACAGCTCACACCAAGATAGTCATATCTTGAGTCCAGTCCTCCTCAAGGTTTTTTTACGTATCACACATCAGGGAACAGCTCACACCAAGATAATCATATCTTGAGTCCAGTTCCCAGAAACAGCTCACGGCATCTTTGCATCCAGCTCCCAACATTACCTTTGCGAGAAACAGCTCATGTCATCTTTGCATCCAATTCCCACCCTCAAGGTCTAGCCAATCGCCTAGCACTTTTTTAGCCTTTAAAACATATTTCATTTCTCTTTTTTAGTTGCTTACTTCGCTAAAATCTTACTTTTTAACAAAACGACCATAACCTTTTGAAATGTTTATAGTTCCCTTATTTTTAACTTAAAAACTTCTTATAAACGAAATAAGTTTGCTAACGCGTAAATCGACTTCGTTTTAACTTAAAAACTTCTTATAAAGATAATAAATTTGCTAACTCATAAATCGATTTCGATTTTAACTTAAAAGCTTCTTATAGACGTAATAAGTTTGCTAGCACGTAAATCAACTTCGTTTTTAACTTAAAAGCTTCTTATAAATGTAATAAGTTTGCTAAGTCGTAAATCAAAATTCATTTGGAACTTAAGATACATAGTCAGCGTTTAAATTCAAACTAGATTCGTAATTGAAGCTTATTGAAACATAAGGTATTAATCAAACTAGATTCGTAATTGAAGCTTTTTGAAACATAAAGTGATGATCAAACTAGATTCATAATTGAAGCTTATTGAATCTTAACGTAATAATCAAACTAGATTCATAATTGAAACTTATTGAAACTTAAAGTAATAAGCTCATTCAAACTAGCATATATCTCAACTGAGTTTCGTAATAAACTCATTTAGTTGCCCAAATTTAGTTCGTTTGAACTCACTGTTATACTCGACGAAGGGTGCTTAAGCAAATTAAGATTTTAAATCATTCTCAGCTTACTACTATTTAAAACTTGGAATACTTGGCTACCTTATGATTCAAACGAGGTTTCTTCATAATTTTTCAACACAAACGCTTCTTAAAATCGTAATGATCGTACTAGCTCATAATTCGAAACTCAATCAAAACTTAAATAAGCAGCTAGCATGCGAGTCAGCTAAATCTCATAATTAAGATGTCCTTTTTCAAGACGTTTGAATCCTTTTAAACACAAGGATGCGTTATATAAAAACCAATGCCTTAGAACGTTTTCGAACTCACTTTTAGTTTGCTTTTGAACTTCGTAAACCTATTGACCATTCAGTCGAGTCGCTCACTGAATAATTCAATGATTTGGGATTTCTTTTAGGCTACCAACATCTTCATAAACTATTAGGCATTCTGTAAGTATTTAAAAGCATTCGCAATCATGAAAAACAGGCTTTCTAAATGACCCTTCTTTTAAATGACGTCTAAAATTTCAAGAATTGGTCACGTAGTGTCATGTAGCACATTGGGGGAAAAGGGGTTCACAACTAACACATTCGTACACTTCATAGCACAACTCGACAATATTTACTCAATAAGCTACACATGACCTCGTAATCTACACGATTGTAGCAATTCACAACCCATGCTCCCTCCTCACATGCGGCCACAAGAACCTCAAATTTCTCATTGATTCCACTTCAAACCATCAAACTACCAATCTCGGTTCAATATTGACATATATAAACCAACAATACAAAAAACGATCGTATATAGGTATAACATTCATACTTAATAGCCAACTTAGAATTTAACTTACTAAACTGATGCAAATAGAAACTTCAAAGCGATATTTACTTTCTAATTCACAAACCAATATCCATAGGTATAGTATTTCATTTGTAATTACCACGAATAAACCATTAACATGCCCAAACTGATTTAGCCATAAATTTTAGACATAATTTAGTTTATATCACAATTACTTCAACTGCCCAACTAGCATCCCTATGCGTTAAATAGTCTTCAAGTGCAGCAACTGATGCTACAACAGCCCAATAACAACATTCTGTTTACTTTAAAATCCTCAATTTAATCGGTTCATTCAATCATGCATTTACTCAATATACGATTAACCAAAATCAGTGTCATGCTTGTAATTTCTCAATATCGATTCTAATTCACCCAAACTAACTACTAAACTCATAATCGAAATGCACTAGCTAATTTGGTTAAATTCATTGAAAATAATAGTAATTTAGGAGTAAAGAAATCCCTACCTTGATTGGATGATTATTCAAAGCTGCTGACTCGGCTCTAGGAGATTGAATAGCACCAACCCTTCGGCTCTTGCTCACCACGCACGTCAGTCCCCAATTCAAGCCCAAAACTCACTAGATTCAAACCCTAAAATAGACGCAAATTTCATTTACCAACTTGAGGTCAAATTGGGCATTTGAAATTGCGAAATTTTATCCCTAATTTATAGAATATTGAAATTGTATGGCCCCAATTCACCACGCAGACCGACCGTAGATGTGGTGGGTTCTTCTCGGGTTTCTCGCCCAAAAGTCACACCAGATGGAGGCTAGCTCATGGGGAGGTCGAATGGGTAGATTTTGCAGGTTAGTGCGGCGAAAATTCTTTGGAGATTGGGAGCTTGATGCCGCATGTATGGTGAAGAGGAGGAGGAAGAAGATGAAGCAGAGCAGAGAGGAGAGAGAGAAAGAATGTCGGGGGGGCTCGCGGGCAGGAGGAGAAAAGAAAAGGGTCGCGTATAAATTACCAAAATGCCCCTCCCTCTCTCTTTCTTTTTACTGTTTCAAGCTGATTAATCGTTAGTACTGATAGCATTATTCGTATCCCGGACTCTAAACCCAAATCGAATAATATGACCTCTCACTGATTATTCATTCCTAATTACGCCAAGGTTCGATTTAATAAACATCAAACTATTCCTAAGGTTGACAACCTAACCGTATTCGGGTTCCTACTCGATTTAGTACTCGTTAATAACCGTCAATAACATTTATTAAAAATCATTGAATAAATTTTCAAACTAATAATAACAATAGTAATAATTTTAATAGTGACAATATTCCTTTTAACAAAATTATCGCTCACATAGGGACACCGATAATAATTTAACTCGTATCGTTAATAACATACGACTTTTATAAAGTAAAAAGGCGTCAGGAACAGCTTAATGGAAAATAAAGTACGAGGGTAATATACTATATATATATATATATATATATATATATATATATATATATATATATATATGTATATGTATGTATGTATGTATGTATGTATGTATGTATGTATGTATGTATGTATTTTTTTTTTGTAAAGTGGTTGAATATATTGATCAGACTAGAAATATACATCCCTGGGTGCGCTCCCCATAAGCCATTTATATCCTTTCTTTAGTGTATACACTACATGGCCTTGCCATTCCCAGTTATTTTGATTTGTACAGCCTTTTTTGAAAGCATCCTTGACATAACAGATTTTCCTCCAACACCAGCTGCATTCTTGGGGTGGGCAGTAGTCCCGCCATCTCTTGTTTTTAAGGTATCTGACATGCACCCATTTCACC
Organism: Carnegiea gigantea; assembly: GCA_029747015.1. NCBI lineage: Eukaryota > Viridiplantae > Streptophyta > Magnoliopsida > Caryophyllales > Cactaceae > Carnegiea > Carnegiea gigantea. The sequence continues at coordinate 5,121 of JAKOGI010004409.1, forward strand.
CATAAAATGTCTTTTTTCTCGGCTATCACCCAAATCAGTTTGGCTATTTTTGCTTTATTCCAGGCATAAAGATCTTTGATGCCCAGACCTCCATTCTTTTTTGGAAGGCAGACGGTCTTCCATGAGACATGGGGGGTACGTTGGTAATCTGCTACTCCACTCCATAAAAAATTTCTGCTTATTTGAGAGATGATGTCAAGCACTTCTGCTGGGGGAATGAAGATTAATACCCAGTAACTGACTATTCCAAATAGTGCTGAGTTGATTAATTGCACTCTCCCTGCAAATGATATTCGCCTAGTGGCCCAAAATTGAACTCTTTCCATTATTTTCTCGACTAGAGGTCTACATTCAGTTTTGGAAAGTCTGCTGGCTGTAATTGGGGCTCCAAGGTATTTTAGAGGGAACACTCCCTCTTGTAGGCCTGTAGTTTCTATACATTGAGCTTGTAGTTCCTCTGAGCATCCTCCAAAGAAAATCTATGATTTGTGCACGTTTGCTGTGAGTCTCGCGCACATATGGAACTTATCTAAAGCTTCCTTCAGATAGTTTAGGGTGGTGGGGTCTGCTTTGCTGAAAAGGATAAGATCATCGGCAAACATGAGATGAGTGAGTTCCACGTTTTTGCAGTAAGGATGAAACTTGAAATCATGCCGCCTGTAGATCGTGGCCAATAATCTTAAGAGGTATTCCATTAAGAGGACAAAAAGCATTGGTGATAGAGGGTCCCCTTATCGTAGTTCTCTTCCTCCTTCAAACTTCCCACAAAGTTGACCATTGAGGTTGATAGTGAATTGCACATTTGTAACACAGGAAAGCACCCATGTGATGAAGATCTTAGGAAACTTTAGTGCTGTGAGCAGCTCTCTAAGAAAATCCCAGTGGATTGAATCAAAAACCTTATGAAGATCGATATTCATCATACAGCTTGGTGAGATGTGCGTCCTGTGATAACCCCTCATTATGTCTTGGCAAATCATGATGCTATATAAGAGCTCCCTTTGCTTTACAAAAGCACTCTGGCTATGGCTAATTATTCCTGGGAGGATGTGTTTTGATCGAGAGCAGAGGAGTTTGGATATACATTTGTACACCACGTTACAGCAAGAGATTGGTCTAAAATCAGCGGCTGTTTGGGGGGAGGATGTTTTGGGAATAAGAACCAACTTGGTGGTGCTCAAAAAACTTGGCATTGTTCCTGTCTTGAAAAATTCCTTCACTACTGCAATGACTAGTGGACCAGATTTTCCCCATGAGGATTTGTAAAAACCACTATTAAAACCATCGGGCCAGGTGATTTTGTGCTGGGGATAGAGAAGAGTGCTTCCTTGATATCCAGAGAAGAAAATTCTTCTGTCAGCGCTTGTTGTTGTTCTATGGTTAGTACTGGGCCATTCTTTATAACATCGGGATCAATGCTGCTTCTTGGTGTAAATTGTTTCCCGAGGAGGTTCTTGTAAAAGTTAAGCATCTCTTTCCCAACTTGATCGAACCCTTCCATCTGCCTACCATCTTCATTCGTGATTGTATAAACGTATGTAGCAATTTTTCTTTGCTTGGCTATAGCGAAGAAAAGCTTTGTGTAATCATCACCGTACTTGATCCATTCTAACTTGCTTTGTTGCCTCATTAGATTCATTACTGAACAAAAGATGCTGATATAGTGGTTTCTGGCTTCCTTTTCCCATTGTTGTAGATCGGTGTTTCTGGGATCACCCTGTATATACTGCTGTATGGCTTCCAGGCATCGTTTTGCTTTATCCTTTTGTTCATGAAGACCTGCATAATTGTTTTTGTTAAGCTGGCGAAGTCAGGGACGCAGATTGTCATGTAATTTTTTTAGTTGAACCGAAGTCGTACCCTGTTCTTGTCGCAGTGCTGATGTGATGATGTTCTGAGAATCCAGGTGCTTACACCACATATCACAAAATTGAAACTGGGTTCTTGGTTTGGTGGTTGTTGGGAACCTGATAAGAATGGGGGTATGATCCGAAAGGCTAGTGGCCATATAGCTCACATGGGTGTAGTTGAAACTGTTGTACCAGAAGCTGTTATGTAAGACTCTATCAATTCTGGTCCAAATCGTTTTATTTGTTCATGAATAATAAGCGCTCGTACTTCGCATTTCATGGAGTTCGCAGTTAATCACGCAATTAGCAAAATCTCTTATTTCTAAGTTGGTAACTTTCGTCCCACCCATTCTATCCTTGAAGTGAAGGATAGCATTGAAATTCCCAAGCACACACCATGCCTCAGTCATAGAAGTGGCTATGTCCTGTAGGTTAGCCCAAAGTGCGAGTCTCTCCTGAGCTCGATTAAACCCATACACATAAGTGATGAAAAATTAGTCAAGGGTGCTCACGTTTAGGACAGCACAATG
>JAKOGI010004409.1:17500-27030 GCA_029747015.1 Carnegiea gigantea
GTGGTGATTTGACAAAGAACGTTTCTCGTGTTTTCAAACTAATAATAGTCATGATTAATAGCAAGCAATGGCCTATTTTCGCTATACAAATAGTATTTGGGAGTGAACCTGCTTGAACGGGGGAATCCCTAAAACGGTTTTAAAAAGTGCAAGTTATGTGATAAATGATTTTACCAAAAGACACAACAAAATTATTAGCCATTATGGCCCGTACGCTTTAAAGTGGCTAAGATAATGTGCTTCGGACCATATGAAAAGAATGAAAAGAATGAAAAGAATGATGTTACCCTAGGGGATAAGTCCGGATAAACCCTAGAAGCCCTGACGAGGGCTAATGTAATGGTCCGATATGTTATATGTAGCCATCTCGGGAGTAAGAGTTTAAGCATGAGCGTGAGGTCTCACTATGGGGTCGAGAATAGTTCTCACCCAATCAGCACCCTCTAATGATCTTATGCCAGAAGTACTTTCGTACTAAGTTAAGAAAAGCAATTGACCCTTTGCCATTTTTAAACAATTAAAAAGGAAAGGAAGTTCTTTTTATGGGCCCAAAAGGCTATATGGAATGATGTATGAAAAGCTTATAAGGGTCGTTACACGACCAAACGAAATGAAACTTCCTTTGAAGACTAAGAAAAACGTTTTCAACGAAAGAAAGAAAGCTTTCAATGAATGAGTTATGAAATGATCCTCAAGCATGTTTGAATGTGGATTCTTAGCCTATGTATTAAAGGAAAGCTTTCAATGGATGCATTATGAATGATTCTTAAGTATGGTTGAACGTGGATTCTAATCTTATGTGGCATCATTCTTATCCATAGCAAATATGTCTGATTTAAAGTGTATGAGATGAGAAAGAAAGTTATAGCACGTTAAAAATTCCATGAATGAAGGCGTCTCTTCCTACAAGAATGAACGTTGATATGTGAATAGCATGCGAGGGTGTCATATAACTTAATATGATGTTTAAAGGTACTTAAATGCTTGATATATGTTTATGTGTGTGATATGTATATTATATGAATGAACGTTGATATGTGAATAGCATGTGAGGGTGTCATATAGCTTAATATGATGTTTAAAGGTACTTAAATGCTTGATATGTCTTTGTGTGTGTGATATGTATATTATATGAATGTACATTGATATGTGAATAGCATGCGAGGGTGTCATATAGCTTAATATGATGTTTAAAGGTACTTAAATGCTTGATATGTGTTTATGTGTGTGATATGTATACCATATGAATGAACGTTGATATGTGAATAGCATGCGAGAGTGTCATATAGCTTAATATAATGTTTAAAGGTACTTAAATGCTTGATATGTGTTTATGTGTGTGATATGTATATTATATGAATGAACGTTGATATGTGAATAGCATGCGAGAGTGTCATATAGCTTAATATAATGTTTAAAGGTACTTAAATGCTTGATATGTTTTTATATGTGTGATACGTATATTATATGAATGAAATGCCAAGAAAAGTGTATTTATAAAAAGGGATAACCTTATATACACATCATATGATTGAGGGTTCATGTGTAGTTCAAATGGAGTGTTAGGAATTTATGTTATGAAAAGAAAAGATCCTTATACTTAGCCTTCGATACTTACTCACGTGCCTAACTGCTTGCTAGTAAAGAACTCCATCGTTGAGGAATCTAGAAATATGATTGAGTGGTCGAAGTAAAGTTTATGTTTAGTGATCCTCCCATAAAGGTTCTATGAATATCTATTATGATAGTAGAGTATGGAAATGTGATATGTGACTAGTAAAGATAGTATTACCTGCAACGGTTTTGGTTTTAAGGGGGTTGGGGGACACTCACTGAGCGTGTGGTTGCTCATCCCACTACTCTTTCCCCTTTTCCCCAGGTTTTCTTTCTGACAGGAAGAAGTTGAGTCAGATAAGTCCAGAAGGAACCTATTGTTGCTTACAAGGCATCGTATGTGCTCATTTAAAGGGATCTTACGTGTTTAATGAAGTCATGTAATGTACTCTTAGTTTATAAAGGTCTGTAAACGATTATTCTAGTTCATGTAATGCATATGGTATAAAGGTCGCTCTGTATGGCCGCCTGAGCCAACCATCAAGTTAGTTAGATGTCTTCTTGGTTTAATTTAGCTATGTTTTGGGATGTAAATCTTAATACTCCGGTTTTGTTAACCGTTGAATTGTATCTTGCATTTCTTCCTTATTCATGAATCAATCTGGTTGGTGTACTCCGAACGAGTGGCTCGTTGAGTTATGAACTTCGGCGTGTGACCGTTGAGCTATGTTTTAAACGTTTTGCGCTTCCGTTGATTTACACGGACTTATTATAAGGCTTTTAGCCTGAAAATGGTCAGTTTTTAGGGGGAACTCAGTCCGTTTCGTCCCAGGAATTAAGTAAGAAGTTAGGAAAGCGTAACGCTTCTGACCTAGGGGCTGGGGGTGTTACATTGATGGTATCAGAGCAAAGGTCCTGCGATCATAGGCCGCGACCTGAGTCTTACATTTCATATAGTCGCCTAGGAACACTGTATGGTTATGTGACATATGCCTGCCTTGTGTGCAAATGTGAGTTTTATGTGAATGTTCACGCGTTTCACTAGTTAGATGCGGCTTCAGTAAGCTGAATGGTTGGATGAGAGAACCATTTGTTAAGGTATAGGCCGAGTGATTCGTATTGTCGTGCATGAGATAAGTGTTAGCTCAATCGAAAGTTGTTTCGTTTATATACTTTGGTAATTTTAATCCAATGTTTAAAGAACATATGATTTGAATCGAACGATTGGAAAGCCTTAACTCTACGCTCTTCTTTGCCCCTAAAATACGATTTGCTCCTCAGGCCCCATAATGGAGTGAGCAGACGTATTCAAAAGTTGGTAGAGAAAGAGCTAGAAGCAATTAAACTATTTCCTTTTGAAAGCCTAAAGACCTTGAAAGTTAAAGTCTTCCTGATTAGTGAGCTAGGGTTTTGCTTTGACATTCAAGATCTTTTTAATTGTTTGGTTAAGTCTTATTGTTGTAACCGAAGACTCGCATTTGCTTTGCAATAATGCTTGGATTTAGCCATATGAGCGTAACTTTCTGTGTGTAATCAAATGATTTTAAGTGTCCACATGCCAAGGTGTATGCATTACCGGATGTGTTAACGATTTGTTTGCAAGTGATTAGAGTTAGCGTTTTATGACTGAGAATCTCACTAGGTGATACCCCCCATATGTGAATTCTGAGTTGTTTAAAGAAATTAAATGAGATTTTGATATGCTTGGATAGAAATTAAGCAATAGCAGTGCATTTCTCTTGACTATTGCATGAAAATTATCCTCATCATCTAGCGCAATGCTTGTTGTCACCTGTACAATGTTCTTGATGTCCCATGTGAAATTGATAGTGTTCTTGCTATATCAAACCCCCATGCACCCATAAAGAACAAGGTAAAGAGATCCTGACACGTACTTTGAAATTGTATGCCTCTTACTACGGTGAATGTGGTTGATACAGCAGTTGTGACATTATGTGTAATACTAAGCTCGAAAGGGCTTATATAATTACTTAGACTTGTTTTAGAGCAATCCTTGATAAGTTATATTATTGAAGAGCGAAGTAATTGGATTTCCTACTGTTAGTACATCCTTCAGTGTGATTATGCATACGATTGAGTTAGATGGACTACTTGAGTTGATCGACAGGATGGGGTAAGGGAATTGCCTAATTGTTATATGAACTAAGGTGCCCCTATTCTTATGTTTTGTTAAAGTCGCTATTTATTCATCTACTTAGCTAGAAATCTTGTGACCATAGAAGTTACATTCACACTTGCTTGCCTTGCGTGTTCTATACCTAATCACATCGCATGCTAGCATACCCATGATCATACCTGGATGCGTGACTCCAAGGTTTACGAATGATTGTACGTGAAATGTTTGATGGCTTGGTTGATTAGTATGACATGGGATGACATGATTGAGAGTGCCACATGTAAATTGGTGAACTTCATGGCGAACCTTAGCATTGTATTTTTGTTAGTTGTTATGAATACTACCATTGATGTTATAGAGTCCTCCCATTTGCATGTTATCATGTTACAATTATGAGTGCTAGTACTTCACGAACTTAGAGACCTATACTCGTGTGAACGTATGAATATGGGATTGTCTAGGTACCTTATGAGACTCAATGATGTGCTTAGTATACTTGTGGTCGTATCGAAATCCTCACTACATCACTTGATCATTAAAGTGTGGAGTATGGTTGCAAGTAGGGATAATTGAAATATATCATCCAACTTAAAAGAGCTATGTCGTGATATACACTTGTGATCCTTTAATAAGGTCGTAAACGGGCAGAGTTACGGGCATAAGCATGTCATTTTACTTGCATATTCTCATGATATAGGAATGTTTGTTTTGTATATGATGCTAAGTGATGCTGTGTGATGTATCCATTACCTTGCTATAAAATAAAAGCTCCCTGGTTAAGTAACTCAGTTTTGAAATGCTTCGATTTTGTATACTAGTGATTGAGCTCGACTCGAGTCGGATTGCTATGTGACTCGATTGTTCCAACTATCTAAGTTTTGTGATTGATGATATGGCATAACCTTTGACTTATTGCTTGCAACATGTATATCAACCGGTTTCATGTTACCTTCATTCCCAAAACTTGAGAATGCTGAATTGCTGACACTATGCAATACTATGTCATGCTATTATACTTAAACGATTCTATATGATGCTATTATGCTTAAATGATACTATGCGGTACTAAGTGACATTTTGTTCTTCTAAATGTGTTATAGTAGTCTCCATGTTAACCGTTGTGATCACAAAAGTGACTTGAATTCATGTTTTAGAATGAGACTGCTAGTGTGTGACCGTAAGATGTCATTGCCTCGATTGTCATGCCTTTCGATGCCCACTTATGTGCATATGCATAGATTTACTGCTCGCCATGCTAACTGAGTCTAGATGATCGGAAATCTCTGTTCTTTTTCAAAACAAACTCGATATGGTTTTCCACGCCAACTCAGTTGCCCATCTTCAATGCGATTTGCCCTCGGCGCCTAGATAGAGCGAGTAGTCGCTTGAAGAGGATTGGCAAGGAGGAGACTGGATACCATAAGACATTTTCTTTTGATTTAAAAAGAAGTAGTGATTGCAAAATGGAACCTTTTGGAAACCCACCGTGTAGATCTTACCTGCACAGGTTCATTTTAGGAAAAACCGAACTTGGATTTGGAATTTCAAGGACGAAATTCTTTTAAGGGGGGAAGAATGTAAGACCCACCTTCGTTATTTTTACGTTAAGTTGCCAGTTTTGCTTTTACGATATGAAATCGTATTTTTAGTAACTGTGTGAGTTTTTAACGATTAAATTTATTAAAAAGAACGATTATTTGATTAACGTTATTATTGATGTTACTTATTTATAAAATTATCGAATCAACGCTAAACCGAATTTTAAAAATCGTTTTTCGTTTTACTTGGTGGAATCCCAAAGTTTAAACTGAAATGTTGATTGTAGGTTGTTTCGATTCGGGTTTAGCCTAACCATTAGCAAGTACAAGATCGGGATTCAGTTGAATGATGTTAATTGAGTCAAAAAAAAAAAACACAAAAGGGAGGGGGGCCTGTTATCGGGTCACAGAGAACCCGACCCCCTCCCCTTCCTCTCTCTCTCGCACCTCGCTCTCTCTCTCTGCTTCGCTCTCGCTCTCTCTCTCTCTCTCGCGGGTCACCGGTCGCCGCCTGGCGTCACCGCCGGCCGTCACGTGTCGCCGGCGAGAGAAGGAGCCGTCTGGCCTCACCCACGCGTCGCCAGCCACCCAAACACCGCCAGTCTTCCTTCCCCACGTCACACGATCAAGCCAGCTCACAAACCACGTCTAACGCCTGAAAACCACCACCCACGTGCCGGATTCCGGCGAGCCACGACCCTCTCCACCTCCTCTATAAATCTGGGGGTCGAATTCGACCCCAGACAACCCCAACCGCGACCAAATCGAAGCTAGGGTTTCGGTTCTGGGAGTAGCCGAGCCTGGGACGAGTTCAAGGGAATTTTAGGCGTGAATTGCTACCAATTTAGTGGGTAATGAAGCGATTCCAGGTGGGTGTTCTCGCCTCCTAAGTTATTACTATTTTCAAAGTTAATTTTCAGCAGATTGATGTTGCATGTGGTTTGTTAAATTTGTTGGACATGTCAAGAAAGGAGCTGTTCATGCTTAGGTTCGATTCATTTGGTTGATTTATGCCTGAAATTGTACATCGATGTGAATTATGTGCATTTAGCATTGATTCAAGCCCATGAATGAAAACCATGCATGAATTGTTAATTCGAAGTAATTTAAACGTGTTTAGCATCGATTCGAACCCATGAATGTAAATCATGCTTGAGATATTAATTCGAAGTTAGTTTAACGTGTTTAGTATCGATTCAAGTTAATGAGTTAATGTATGAAAAAGAATTAACATCGAAGTTATATTAATGTGCTTAGCGTCGATTCAAGTTATTTAGCTAATATATGAAAAAGAATTGAAAACGAAATTAGTTTAACGTGTTTAGCTTCGATTCGAGTTAAACTAGCTAATGCATGTAAACGAATTAAATTCGAAGCTATTGAAATATGTTTAGTTTTCACTCGAACCTCTTTTCTTTGTACATTCATGCTTAGGAAAGTTACTTCGAAATGTATCGTATATGTTTAGAATCAAATTCTGTTTGATTTATGGAATAAAGTGTTGTCGATTCATGAATAAATGTGGCCATATGAATGCTTGTTGTAGCGCACCGCTGAATGGTGTTGGGTGCTCAGGTAAGAACCTAAACTTCACCCCTTTTTTTTATAAGCTAATAGGATAATATGTTGTGATTAATGAATCGATGAATCGAGTTGGTAGTTGGATGGTTTGAGGAAAGAATCATGAGCGTTCGAGGTCCTGTGGTACGGTGCTTGTGAGGAGGGAGTTCGGGTTGTGAATTGACCGCAATCGTGTGGATTGCGAGGCCATGTGTGGCTCATTGTGTTGTTAAATGATTATGAAGTGTTTGAATGTGAAACGTGTGAATCCCTTTCCCCCTTTTATGTCTAAGATGCATAATGCGTGAAAGTGTGGTGATTTGACAAAGAACGTTTCTCGTGTTTTCAAACTAATAATAGCCATGATTAATAGCAAGGAATGACCTATTTTCGCTATACAAATAGTATTTGAGAGTGAACCTGCTTGAACGGGGGAATCCCTAAAACGGTTTAGAAAAGTGTGAGTTATGTGATAAATGATTTTACCAAAAGACACAACAAAATTATTAGCCGTTATGGCCCGTACGCTTTAAAGTCGCTAAGATAATGTGCTTTAGACCATATGAAAAAAATGAAAAGAATGATGTTACCCAAGGAGATAAGTCCGGATAAACCCTAGAGGCCCTGACGAGGGCTAATGTAATGGTCCGATATGTTATATGTAGCCATCCCGGGAGTAAGAGCTTAAGCGTGAGCGTTAGGCCTCACTATGGGGTCGAGAATAGTTCTCACCCAATCAACACCCTGTAATGATCTTATGCCAGAAGTACTTTCATACTAAGTTAAGAAAAGTAATTGGCCCTTTGCTATTTTTAAACAATTAAAAAGGAAAAGAAGTTCTTTTTATGGGCCCAAAAGGCCATATGGAATGATGTATAAAAAGCTTATAAGGGTCGTTACATGACCAAACGAAATGAAACTTTCTTTGAAGACTAAGAAAACGTTTTCAACGAAAGAAAGAAAGCTTTCAATGAATGAGTTATGAAATGATCCTCAAGCATGTTTGAATGTGGATTCTTAGCCTATGTATTAAAGGAAAGCTTTCAATGGATACATTATGAATGATTCTTAAGTATGGTTGAGCGTGGATTCTAATCTTATGTGGCATCATTCTTATCCATAGCAAATCTGTCTGATTTAAAGTGTATGAGATGAGAAAGAAAGTTATAGCACGTTAAAAATTTCATGAATGAAGGCGTCTCTTCCTAAAAGAATGAACGCTGATATGTGAATAGCATGCGAGGGCATCATATAGCTTAATATGATGTTTAAAGGTACTTAAATCCTTGATATGTGTTTATGTGTGTGATATGTATATCATATGAATGAACGTTGATATGTGAATAGCATGCGAGGGTGTCATATAGATATGATGTTTAAAGTACTTAAATGCTTGATATGTCTTTGTGTGTGTGATATGTATATTATATGAATGCACATTGATATGTGAATAGCATGCGAGGGTGTCATATAGCTTAATATGATGTTTAAAGGTACTTAAATGCTTGATATGTGTTTATGTGTGTGATATGTATATTATATGAATGAACATTGATATGTGAATAGCTTGCGAGAGTGTCATATAGCTTAATATGATATTTAAAGGTACTTAAATGCTTGACATGTGTTTATGTGTGTGATACGTATATTATATGAATGAAATGCCAAGAAAAGTGTATTTATGAAAAGGGATAACCTTATATACACATCATATGATTGAGGGTTCATGTGTAGTTCAAATGGAGTGTTAGGAAGTTATGTTATGAAAAGAAAAGATCCTTATACTTAGCCTTCGATGCTTACTCACGTGCCTAACTGCTTGCTAGTAAAGAATTCCGTCGTTGAGGAACCTAGAAATATGATTGAGTGGTCGAAGTGAAGTTTATGTTTAGTGATCCTTCCATAAAGGTTCTATGAATATCTATTATGATAGTAGAGTATGCGAACGTGATATGTGACTAGTAAAGATAGTATTGCCTGCAACGGTTTTGGTTTTAAGGGGGTTGGGGGACACTCACTGAGCGTGTGGTTGCTCATCCCATTACTCTTTCCTCTTTTCCCCAGGTTTTCTTTCTGACAGGAAGAAGTTGAGTCAGATAAGTCCAGAAGGAACCTATTGTTGCTTACAAGGCGTCGTATGTGCTCATTTAAAAGGATCTTACGTGTTTAATGAAGTCATGTAATGTACTCTTAGTTTATAAAGGTCTGTAAATGATTATTCTAGTTCATGTAATGCATATGGTATAAAGGTCACTCTGTATGGCCGCCTGAGCCAACCATCAAGTTAGTTAGATGTCTTCTTGGTTTAATTTAGTTATGTTTTGGGATGTAAATCTTAATACTCCGGTTTTGTTAACCGTTGAGTTGTATCTTGCATTTCTTTTTTATTCATGAATCAATCTGGTTGGTGTACTCCGAGCGAGTGGCTCGTTGAGTTATGAACTTCGGCGTGTGACCGTTGAGCTATGTTTTAAATGTTTTGCGCTTCCGTTGACTTACAGGGACTTATTATAAGGCTTTTAGCCTGGAAATGGTCCGTTTTTAGGGGGAACTCTGTCCGTTTCGTCCCAGGAATTAAGTAAAAAGTTAGGAAAGCGTAACGCTTCTGGCCTTGGGGTCGGGGGTGTTACAATATGTGTGCGCGTGTATATATATATGTATGTCTATGAATATGGACACACACACACACACACACACACACACACACACACACATATATATATATATATATATATATATAT
>JAKOGI010004410.1:0-15000 GCA_029747015.1 Carnegiea gigantea
CTTAGATAAGATCAATGAACTCCAATTACAATGTAATATGGAGGCTACAGGTGAAGCGTCAACAAGTCACCCTATGATAGTACCAGACTCAACGCAGTCTAGTGGTCAAAGTGGTCCAAGTGGTCCAGAAGTAAGACCTGAGAGTCAGACTAATCTTGATAGTCACATAGGAAGTGATGACGAAGAGGAAGCACAACGCTACCGATATCGTCACCCTTCGTCTAGACAAAGACGAGTGGGAAGACCTCATCTATTCCCTCACCCAGGCCATGCTTACCCTTTGAGTAATGCAGGCGCTACCTTAAACATTGACTGTGTTACAAATACAGACGAAGTTATCAAGGAATGGGTAAAAGCCTTACTCATTTATTCTGGTGTCACTAGAACAGATGGTGATGAATTAAAGATTTTCATCCCTTTAACTTTAAGTGGGAAAGTATCTGACTGGTTCACTGCCTTACCTGAAGAAACCAAGGTAAGATATTTAGGTGGAACAACCACTAATGACAATAAAACGATCATTAATACGATTGAAAACGAAATTCGAAGAGAATTTTTGGGGGAAGATTATTCTCAGTATCGTTTAAGAGAAAAACGATTAAAGAGGCAAAAATACCTCACGATGCTTTATAATTTACAGATATGCGACATCAATTATTTTGATGCCTATGTTTGTGAATTTGAAAAGTACTATTACAAGGCTGAAATATCTTCAACAGCCTCTAATTCGTTAAATTTCCATAACGATATGTTTTTTACTAAATTACCATTCCCATGGAGTGATTTAATATTTAGTAAATGGAAGGCCGCTGAACGACCTGAAAGAACTGACACATTAGGTGCCAGAATTGAGTTTGCTAGAGTAACCCTAGCAGATGAATGTGAAAAAGCCTATAAAAGAAAGAGGCTTCAAAAGGATCAAAAGAAGCTGAAATGTAAAGATCAGCTCTATTATCCTAGTAAGTTTGGTTGTCAATTAGACAAAACTACTAAACAGAAAAAGAAGTTTAAGGCCAAAAAGAAATTTGGTAAACGTGTCAAGAAGCACCCTAAACCTTTCAAGAAGAAAAGAAAATTCTTTAAAAAGAAACAAAAGAAAAAGGAAGACAAGAGTTCTTCTAAGCAGATCCAAAAACAGGATTGTAAGTGTTGGAACTGCAATGAAAAGGGACATTATGCAAATGAATGCCCCAAGAAAATTAATTTTGCCGGTGTTTGCTCTAATGAGTTATTTGAGCAATTTGCAGGCTGCGAAGAAGTAGCATTTTCAGACATAACGTCTGAAGACGAGATCCTCGTCTTAACATATTTATCCAGCAGCTCAGAAGATGAGTCAGACTGAAGAGCATTCACAACAAGAGGAAGGTGAATCCTCAGGTACGTATTCAAATGAGATACTTTTCGATAAAAAGAAATATCAAAAGATTTTATCTAAAAATCTCAAGATAAATGAGCACGAAGGTTTTAAACGAACCTTATTACACATTTTCCGTAGAAGGAATATTCAGTACTTTGGTACTAATATTCAGGAAATCCCTATTAGCAGCAATATAGCTGAAGGACAAGTAGAATTGCCCTTAGTAACCATCGAACAGATTAGACAAAAAATCAGAAAAATCCCTGAAAAAGACCGAACTAAGATCGGTTATATCCATTTTGGTGCAGTAAGAATTCATTTGAAAGCCACCTTTCAAAAGGGATTAGACACCCCTATAATTCTTACATTAATGCATAATCGCATTGCAAATCGATCAGAAGCCATAATAGGCATTCTGAAGGGAAACTTGGTTTACCAAAAACCTTAGTTTCACCACATACCCAGGGTATAGCATACCCATTAGAGACTTAGACACTAACCGTGCCCTAAATCTCTGTTACCACTTTCAAAGGTCAGACTTACTAGAAAGTCTACACCATTCACCATTTACCATCTATACCATGGTAAGTTACATGCTAAGTAACACTCATATTATTGACCAATTTCTCCAAAAAGACAAAATTGAGTTAGACGATATCTTTTCTGATATCTGTGAAGTCCAAGAGATTTCTAGACCTAAGTTGCAGCCAATCAACGAGTGGCAAATTGATATTAAACAGAAACCACTGTTTAATAGATGCAATAGTATGCAAGGTAGGTACTCCGTAGACGGTAGTATTCTACGAAGCTACCCCCTTGAGCGATTGCCAAATCCAAAATTGGCTAATTTCCAAATTGTGAGTAAGATCTACATCACACAATGGAAAGATGGATTAATTTGGATTAATCCTGCCATCCAGCATAACTACGCTAGTCCTGAGATTTATTCTCAAATGCAAGAACATAAACTAACTTATGTTCCTGTACTCTTTGAATCCGTTGAACGGATTATTCATCTGGAAAATCAAGCTTTTAAAACTAAAGCCGATTTGCTCCTAGGGATGCGTTTCTTATCAGAAACCATTTATTCCATAACTGAGCATTTTATGACCATTAAGCTCAATGGTATAATTGTTCATGCCAGTAAAGTCCATGAATAAGGTGCCATACATCAAGGTCCAATTAGTTTACAGGTTTCATCAACCTGAATGGTTTCACGCCATGATAGACACCGGATCAGATGTCACAATGGCATCCACCAATTCTTATCCAGAACGATACTGGAAAGACTTGCATAAACCCCTACAGGTGGTTGTAGCATCTGGACAAGTTACTAAACTTACCAAAGCCGTCTTTGGTCAGTTTATAGCTATCCATGACAGCACAGAGGACCAATACAAGGTTCTACCACTACCCACCGTAGTAATACAAGCACCTAAAGATGCTACCTACAATCTCCTCTTAGGAGTAGATTTCCTTAACAGATTTAAGGAATATAGTTGTGATCACTCACAAATTCGCTTTCTTACCCCATGTGGGCATTGGATTAATTCTAAGCTTATAGCCCAACCTCAATACCGAGGAACGATCTCATTTCACCCACGCAGCCAGCATGGTGGAGAGACTAGGCCCAAATATATAAATCGGCCCAAAAATATTACAAAAAGGCCCAAAGACCATTCTAAGGTCAAAACCCAATTGCTAAATGCTCTATCAAACACCCAAAGAGCATTAGAATTTCGGTTTGAAAATGAAGTAAAAACACTTCTGCAGGCCCATTTCGATGATAACCCATTAAAATATTGGGATAAGGATAAGTCTTACGCAGACATCCAGCTCAAAGAGGCAAACTCAATTGTAAGAGTTAAGCCTATGCGATATAGTCAAGCAGACGAACTCGAGTTCAAAGCCCAACTCAAAGAACTCGAAGATAAGCAATTAGCTTTCAAAAGCACTGAGGACAATAAAAGCCCTCATAGTAGTCCAGCATTCATGGTAAACAACTACTCTGAACAAAAGAGAGGTAAGCCAAGAATGGTGATTAACTACAAAAGGTTAAACGAATTAACCGTCTTTGATGGTTATTTTCTTCCTAATAAGGAATTGCTTATCAACAAAACCCTTAACAAAAAGTGGTTTTCTAAGTTTGATTGCAAATTGGGATTTTATCAGATTAAACTAAAAGAATCTGCTAAGCCCCTAACTGCATTCAGCACACCTCAAGGGCAATACATTTGGAATGTAATGCCTATGGGACTAAAGAACGCCCCACAAATTTTCCAAAGAAGAATGGACAATATCTTCAATGAATATTCAGACTTTTGTCTAGTTTATGTTGATGATATTTTAATCTTTTCTTCTAATATTGCAGATCATGCAACTCATCTCATGAAGTTCATAGAGAAAAGCCATAATCACGGATTAATATTATCAGCTAAAAAAGCTGAGATTGCAAAAGAACAAATTGAGTTTTTAGGTCTAAAAATCGACCATAAGGGTATAGAAATGCAACCCCACATATGTGAAAAGGTTGCTAACTTCCCTATTAAACTCTGCGACCGAAAACAGGTTGAACGATTCTTAGGATGTATCAACTATGTCAGTGACTTTGTGCCTAACCTAGCATGGCTAAGAGGTCCACTTCAAGATCTTCCTAAGAAAAGATTGAATTTATAATGGCAAGACTACCACACCTATCTTGTCCAACAACTCAAGAAATTATGTAGGGAATTACCCAGATTGGCCATCCCTGAACCAGGTGATCAACTAATAGTTGAAACAGATGCCTCAGACCTTTACTGGGGAGGTGTCCTTAAAGCCAGAAAGGCTGATGACAAAGAACACGTTTGCAGGTATGCTAACGGATGCTTTAAGCCAGCTGAGATTAATTATCACAACAATGAAAAGGAATTACTCGCTTTAAAACGGAGTTTTGCTAAATTCCATTTCTTTATTTTACCAGTAAAGTTCCTAGTCAGAACTGATAATACAAATGTTAAGGCTTATATTTTTAATAAGCTTCCTTGTACTCCTGAGTACAAAAGACGCCGTAGATGGCAGCAATATTTTCAGGAATATCAATTCGATATTGAACATATAAAAGGTAAGAATAACCATCTTGCTGATTTTCTTAGCAGGGAAGCCAATGGTTGAAGAAGAGACATCTTCAGCAGACGCCAGATCCTTATTGGAAATGGCCATCTACGAATTATGTGTCGCTCATGAACGAATGACACAAATCCAGAAGGAAATTGAAGAGGAAATTAATCCTCGTATCATCCAGGCCTTATCCAGCCTCGATGAAGTAATGGCGTTACAAGCCATTAATTTATCTGATGAAATACATCAGGCCTTTCTTGGAGCATGTAAACGTGCCCAAAAAGGAAAAGGACTCATGTCCGATAGTCTCCAAAAAGGAGAGGGACTTTTGTCCACACAAGAAATCCCTAAGCCTACTTTCAAAACGAAAGGAAAGGTTCAGGAATGTTCTACCTCCTCAGAAACAGAGGAAGAAAATGACTTCACAGTCATCATGCCTACGGCACAAAGGCCTATATTGAATCAGGCTATATCCATGGAACAATACGTTTCATATTCAAAATGGGTTTATACAGCCCAGAGCACTAACAGTCAACTGATTGACACTTCTGGAATTTATCCCAGAATTCATTTTCTTGCAGGAAGTCCTACAGATGACGTTAGCAAGGCAGTAATGTTCGGTTTCTGTGCTAGCATTACATGCAGCCCCGGAAACAGAGAAATTCTAGGACTACATAAGTCCATAATCGAAGCAGTCAAGAAATTTCGAAAAAGCTCCAAATCTGATTGGGTAGTATTAAAAATACTATCTGCCAGCCCAGAGGTTCTACCCACTCCAGCTCCAGGATGGTTAATCGTTCAACTCTGCACTCCAAACAAAGCCAATTTGAAGTTCAAAAAGAGCAAAGTTCTCGAACAACCAGAAGTTCACGAAGAATGGATCTGTCACCGCAGAGCCATGGGTTTCACTGTAATTTTTAACAAGTTACAAGCCCTTCGAGGATCTAACAAAGGATTTATGTACAATGCACCCAGCAACATCTACATCTATGCTGAAGGAAATTGTAGCCCAAGGTATGATGCCCTTAACAAGATTAGTTCAGGGATAAGCCTTATCTACAGCTGTCGTATACCAGGCAGTCATTCTACGCGTAGTTATCTCTGTGGATTCCTTCATCAAGAAAGAACAACAGGATGCTACATTTGTCCGTTAAGGATTGGTTAAAGGAAGCGTGTTGGACCCAGTAAAAAGGACAGCCACTATCTGCTAAAGAAAAAGGCAGACGCGGCAGAAAAAGCAAAGATTCCCAAAGGACAATTATAATGGTTGCCAGCTAAGAAAAGCAACCGCACTAAGCAAAAGCAAAAAGCAAGCAACGCATGCTGTACGAAAAGCAAACGCACTAAGCAAAAGCAAAAAGCAAGCAATGCATGCTGTACGAAAAGCAGCTATTGTCTACAGTAAAAGTAGATTCTCTATTTATTTTACTTTTGCTAATTGTACTATTGTCGGTTCAGCTCTTCTATATAAAGGAGCGACCCCCCATTTGTATAGAGATCGATCGAAAAGAAAGAGAGAGCATCTCTATCTAAAGTTTCTAGAGAGAGGATGAAAGTCGAGTAACTACTCCTTTAGGGAGTAGAGTATGTAAATAAAATTAGTGTATAATTATTAGTATTATCAATAAAAGTAGTTTTTATACATCTTGGGGTACAACATTATTCAGTTTGAGAAGAGGGTCTGGAGTACCTTTGGAATAGCCAGAGAAGTAGCCAAAAGACAGGTGGTCGCCGGCGAAAGAGGCTGAGGTCCAGCAAGGTATTGACCTTATCTCTAACCAGTTATGTTCTATGTCAAGATGCATATCTACTACTTAGTTTGATAAGACTAATAATTATCATTAATTTGTTTATATGCTTGAAACCTATTTTAGTTACCATGAACCCTTTCAGCCCTGAACAACTGCACGCCAAAGCTATAGTTAAAAACGCTTTAGAACGATGCCTTCTAGAGAAGGAAAACAGTGAGTTTATTATTCAGGTCAAAGAGACCTTGATTAACATTAGCAGAAGAGGACTAGAACGATTAGGGAATGACTTTTTCGATAATCCTCTAGTACTCGCTGATGGCGAGATAATTATTCCAAGCCCAAGGAGTATCCTTGAAAATGATAATCTTTATCATCTTAATGTTATCCACCGCCAAAAGGCTATTCTTGACGGCATCAACGAGGCCTTGCTTTCTTTAGACACTTGTCTTAGACGTCATAACCAAAATTATGACTATAGATATCAAGAGTTTCTTAAAAGAAGAAGGACCAAGAGGTCTAAAAATAATTCCGCACCCAGTTGTAGCTATGCTCAATAACTGGAAAAAGAAGCTGACGAAATGGTATCAGAGCATACCAAAAAATCAGAGCTTACTGCAAAAATGGTATCAGAGCCATTCTTCATGTCTCAGACCCCGAGACCAGAGCCATTCTTCATGTCTCAGACCCAGAGACCAAACAAATTGTCTTAAAACTAAAGATAAAAGATGGATTCATATCTGTCAACAGGCTGAACTTGCCAATAATCAATGGTATGTACAACCTGACCTAGCAAGCCCTGCTAGAGATTCCTTATCAGGATTAAGTGATGGATAAAGCTGGTAGCAGTTCATCAACTCCATATAAGGAATTGTGGAAGTCCAATTTACAAGGACAAACAATAGATACTAAGTTAAATAGTATCTATGAGGGATTAGGAGAAATCCAGAAATTAATTCTGCATACTCCTAAATCAGAATCTGAACCTCAAATTGTTCGCAGAAGAGTTAGATTTAACCCTTCTATTGACCCTACCAAACCAGGGTATCCTTCAATTTCGAACATGGTTCGAACGTTTATTTCCTTAGAAGAATTAGAGCAAGAATATGCTCAAGCTAATTCGGATGAGGAAGATGAGATCTTAGATAAGATCAATGAACTCCAATTACAATGTAATATGGAGGCTACAGGTGAAGCATCAACAAGTCACCCTATGATTGTACCAGACTCGACACAGTCTAGTGGTCAAAGTGGTCCAAGTGGTCCAGAGGTAAGACCCGAGAGTCAGACTAATCTTGATAGTCACATAGGAAGTGATGACGAAGAGGAAGCACAACGCTACCGATATCGTCACCCTTCGTCTAGACAAAGACGAGTAGGAAGACCTCATCTATTCCCTCACCCAGGCCATGCCTACCCTTTGAGTAATGCAGGCGCTACCTTAAACATTGACTGTGTTACAAATACAGACGAAGTTATCAAGGAATGGGTAAAAGCCTTACTTATTTATTCTGGTGTCACTAGAACAGATGGTGATGAATTAAAAATTTTCATCCCTTTAACTTTAAGTGGGAAAGTATCTGACTGGTTTACTGCCTTACCTGAAGAAACCAAGGTAAGATATTTAGGTGGAACAACCACTAATGACAATAAAACAATCATTAATACGATTAAGAACGAAATTCGAAGAGAATTTTTGGGAGAAGATTATTCTCAGTATCGTTTAAGAGAAAAACGATTAAAGAGGCAAAAATACCTCACGATGCTTTACAGATATGCGACATCAATTATTTTGATGCCTATGTTTGTGAATTTGAAAAGTATTATTACAAAGCTGAAATATCTTCAGCAGCCTCTAATTCGTTAAATTTCCATAACGATATGTTTTTTACTAAATTACCATTCCCATGGAGTGATTTAATATTTAGGAAATGGAAGGCCGCAGAACGACCTGAAAGAACTGACACATTAGGTGCCAGAATTGAGTTTGCTAGAGTAACACTAGCAGATGAATGTGAAAAAGCCTATAAAAGAAAAAGGCTTCAAAAGGATCAAAAGAAGCTGAAATGTAAAGATCAGCTCTATTATCCTAGCAAGTTTGGTTGTCAATTAGACAAATCTACTAAACAGAAAAAGAAGTTTAAAGCCAAAAAGAAACTTGGTAAACGTGTCAAGAAGCACCCTAAACCTTTCAAGAAGAAAAGAAAATTCTTTAAAAAGAAACAAAAGAAAAAGGAAGACAAGAGTTCTTCTAAGCAGATCCAAAAACAGGATTGTAAATGTTGGAACTGCAATGAAAAGGGACATTATGCAAACGAATGCCCCAAGAAGATTAATTTTGCTGGTGTTTGCTCTAATGAGTTATTTGAGCAATTTGCAGGCTACGAAGAAGTAGCATTTTCAGACATAACGTCTGAAGACGAGATCCTCGTCTTAACTTATTTATCCAGCAGCTCAGACGATGAGTCAGACTGAAGAGCATTCACAACAAGAGGAAGGAGAATCCTCAGGTACGTATTCAAATGAGATACTTTTCGATAAAAAGAAGTATCAAAAGATTTTATCTAAAAACCTCAAGATAAATGAGCACGAAGGTTTTAAACGAACCTTATTACACATTTTCCGTAGAAAGAATATTCAGTACTTTGGGACTAATATTCAGGAAATCCCTATTAGCAGCAATATAGCTGAAGGACAAGTAGAATTGCCCTTAGTAACTATCGAACAGATTAGACAAAAAATCAGGAAAATCCCTGAAAAGGACCGAACTAAGATCGGTTATATCCATTTTGGTGCAGTAAGAATTCATTTGAAAGCTACCTTTCAAAAGGGACTAGACACCCCTATAATTCTTACATTAATGCATAATCGCATTGCAAATCGATCAGAAGCCATAATAGGCATTCTGAAGGGAAACTTGGTTTACCAAAAACCTTAGTTTCACCACATACCCAGGGTATAGCATACCCATTAGAGACTTAGACACTAACCGTGCCCTAAATCTCTGTTACCACTTTCAAAGGTCAGACTTACTAGAAAGTCTACACAATTCACCTTTTACCATCTATACCATGGTAAGTTACATGCTAAGTAACACTCATATTATTGACCAATTTCTCCAAAAAGATGAAATTGAATTAGACGATATCTTTTCTGATATCTGGGAAGTCCAAGAGATTTCTAGACCTAAGTTGCAGCCAATCAACGAGTGGCAAATTGATATTAAACAGAAACCACTGTTTAATAGATGCAATAGCATGCAAGGTAGATACTCCGTAGACGGTAGTATTCTACGAAGCTACCCCCTTGAGCGATTGCCAAATCCAAAATTGGCTAATTTCCAAATTGTGAGTAAGATCTACATCACACAATGGAAAGACGAATTAATTTGGATTAATCCTGCCATCCAGCATAACTACGCTAGTCCTGAGATTTATTCTCAAATGCAAGAACATAAACTAACTTATGTTCCTGTACTCTTTGAATCCGTGGAACGGATTATCCATCTGGAAAATCAAGCTTTTAAAACTAAAGCTGATTTGCTCCTAGGGATGCGTTTCTTATCAGAAACCATTTATTCCATAACTGAGCATTTTATGACCATTAAGCTCAATGGTATAATTGTTCATGCCAGTAAAATCCATGAATAAGGTACCATATATTAAGGTACAGTTAGTTTACAGGTTTCATCAACCTGAATGGTTTCACGCCATGATAGACACCGGATCAGATGTCACAATGGCATCCGCCAATTCTTATCCAGAACGATACTGGAAAGACTTGCATAAACCCCTACAGGTGGTTGTAGCATCTGGACAAGTTACTAAACTCACCAAAGCCGTTTTTGGTCAGTTTATAGCTATCCAAGATAGCACAGAAAACCAGTTCAAGGTACTACCACTACCTACTGTAGTAATACAAGCACCTAAAGATGCTACCTATAACCTCCTCTTAGGAGTTGACTTTCTTAATAGATTTAAGGAATATAGCTGTGACCACTCACACATTAGTTTCCTTACCCCATGTGGACATTGGATTAAGTCCCAGCTTATAGCCCATCCTCAGTATCGAGGAACTATCGCATTTCAACCACGCAGCCAGCATGGTGGAGAGCCTAGGCCCAAAAATATAAACCGGCCCAAAAACCTTACAAAAAGGCCCAAAGACCATTCTAAGGTCAAAGCCCAATTGCTAAATGCTCTATCAAACACCCAAAAAGCATTAGAATTTCGGCTAGAAAACGAAGTAAAAACACTTCTACAAGCCCATTTCGATGATAACCCATTGAAATATTGGGACAAGGATAAGTCTTATGCAGACATCCAACTCAAAGAGGCCAACTCAATTGTACGAGTTAAGCCCTTGAGATATAGTCAGGCAGATGAACTCGAGTTCAAGGCCCAACTCAAAGAACTCGAAGAAAAGCAATTAGCTTTCAAAAGCACTGAGGATAACAAAAGTCCTCATAGTAGCCCAGCATTCATGGTAAACAACCACTCTGAACAAAAGAGAGGTAAGCCAAGAATGGTGATTAACTACAAAAGGCTAAACGAATTAACCAAGAATGGTGATTAACTACAAAAGGCTAAACGAATTAACCGTCTTTGATGGTTATTTCCTCCCTAATAAGGAATTGCTTATCAACAAAACCCTTAACAAAAAGTGGTTTTCCAAATTTGATTGCAAATCAGGATTTTATCAGATTAAACTAAAAGAATCTGCTAAGCCTTTAACTGCATTCAGCACACCTCAGGGGCAATACATTTGGAATGTAATGCCTATGGGACTAAAAAACGCCCCACAGATCTTTCAAAGAAGAATGGATAATATCTTCAATGAATATTCAGACTTTTGTCTAGTTTATGTTGATGATATCTTGATCTTTTCTTCTAAGATTGCAGATCATGCAACTCATCTCATGAAATTCATTGAGAAAAGCCGTAATCACGGATTAATACTATCAGCTAAAAAAGCTGAGATTGCAAAAGAACAAATCGAGTTTTTAGGTCTAAAGATCGACCATAAGGGTATAGAAATGTAACCCCACATATGTGAAAAAGTTGCTAATTTCCCTGATAAACTCTGCGACCGAAAACAGGTTGAACGTTTCTTAGGATGTATCAATTACGTCAGTGACTTTGTACCTAACCTAGCATGGCTAAGAGGTCCACTTCAAGATCTTCTTAAGAAAAGATTAAATTTACAATGGCAAGACTACCACACCCATCTTGTCCAACAACTCAAGAAGTTGTGTAGGCAATTACCTAGATTAGCCATCCCTGAACCAGGTGATCAACTAATAGTTGAAACAGATGCCTCAGACCTTTACTGGGGAGGAGTCCTTAAAGCCAGAAAGGCTGATGACAAGGAACATGTTTGCAGGTATGCTAACGGATGTTTTAAGCCAGCTGAGATTAATTATCACAGCAATGAAAAGGAATTTCTCGCCTTAAAACGGAGTTTTGCTAAATTCCATTTCTTTATTTTACCTGTAAAGTTCTTAGTCAGAACAGATAACACTAATGTGAAAGCTTACATTTTTAATAAGCTCCCCTGTACCCCTGAGTACAAGAGACGCCATAGATGGCAACAATATTTTCAGGAATATCAATTCGATATTGAACATATAAAAGGTAAGAATAACCATCATGCTGATTTTCTTAGCAGGGAAGCCAATGGTTGAAGAACAGACATCTTCAGCAGACGCCAGATCCTTATTGGAAATGGCCATCCAGGAATTATGTGTCGCTCATGAACGAATGACACAGATCCAGACGGAAATTGAAGAGGAAATTAATCCTCGCATCATCCAGGCCTTATCCAGCCTCGATGAAGTAATGGCGTTACAAGCCATTGACTTATCTGATGAAATACATCAGGCCTTTCTTGGAGCATGTCAACGTGCCCAAAAAGGAAAAGGACTCGTGTCCGATAGTCTCCAAGAAGGAGAGGGACTTTTGTCCACACAAGAAATCCCTAAGCCTACTTTCAAAACGAAAGGAAAGGTTCAGGAATGTTCTACCTCCTCAGAAACAGAGGAAGAAAATGACTTCACAGTCATCATGCCTAAGGCACAAAGGCCTATATTGAATCAGGCCATATCCATGGAACAATACGTTTCATATTCAAAATGGGTTTATACAGCCCAGAGCACTAACAGTCAACTGATTGACACTTCTGGAATTTATCCCAGAATTCATTTTCTTGCAGGAAGTCCTACAGACGACGTTAGCAAGGCAGTAATGTTCGGTTTCTGTGCTAGCATTACATGCAGCCCCGGAAACAGAGAAATTCTAGGACTACATAAGTCCATAATCGAAGCAGTCAAGAAGTTTCGAAAAAGCTCCAAATCTGATTGGGTAGTATTAAAAATACTATCTGCCAGCCCAGAGATTCTACCCACTCCAGCTCCAGGATGGTTAATCGTTCAACTCTGCACTCCAAACAGAGCCAATTTGAAGTTCAAAAAGAACAAAGTTCTCGAACAACCAGAAGTTCACGAAGAATGGATCTGTCACCGCAGAGCTATGGGTTTCACTGTAATTTTTAACAAGTTACAAGCCCTTCGAGAATCTAACAAAGGATTTATGTACAATGCACCCAGCAACATCTACATCTATGCTGAAGGAAATTGTAGCCCAAGGCATGATGCCCTTAACAAGATTAGTTCAGGGATAAGCCTTATCTACAGCTGTCGTATACCAGGCAGTCATTCTACACGTAGTTATCTCTGTGGATTCCTTCATCAAGAAAGAACAACAGATGCTGCATTTGTCCGTTAAGGATTGGTTAAAGGAAGCGTGTTGGACCCAGTGAAAGGGACAGCCACTATCTGCTAAAGAAAAAGGCAGACGCTGCAGAAAAAGCAAAGATTCCCAAAGGACAATCATAATGGTTGCCAGCTAAGAAAAGCAAACGCACTAAGCAAAAGCAAAAAGCAAGCAACGCGTTTTCAAAAGATGCTGTACGAAAAGCAGCTATTGTCTACAGTAAAAGTAGATTCTCTATTTATTTTACTTTTGCTAATTGTACTATTGTCGGTTCAGCTCTTCTATATAAAGGAGTTCAGGAGATCAAAAAAAAAAGAGAGAGAGCATCTCTATCTAAAGTTTCTAGAGAGAGAATAAAAGTCGAGTAACTACTCCTTTAGGGAGTAGAGTATGTAAATAAAATTAGTGTATAATTATTAGTATTATCAATAAAAGTAGTTTTTATACATCTTGGAGTACAACATTATTCAGTTTGAGAAGAGGGTCTGGAGTACCTTTGGAATAGCAAGAGAAGTAGCCAAAAGACAGGTGGTCGCCGGCGAAAGAGGCTGAGGTCCAGCGAGGTATTGACCTTATCTCTAGCTAATTATGTTCTATGTCAAGATGCATTTCTACTACTTAGTTTGATAAGGCTAATAATTATCATTAATTTGTTTATGTGCTTGAAACCTATTTTAGTTACCATGAACCCCTTCAGCCCTGAACAACTGCACGCCAAAGCTATAGTTAAAAACGCTTTAGAACGATGCCTTCTAGAGAAGGAAAACAGTGAGTTTATTATTCAGGTCAAAGAGACCTTGATTAACATTAGCAGAAGAGGACTAGAACGATTAGGGAATGACTTTTTCGATAATCCTCTAGTACTCGCTGATGGCGAGATAATTATTCCAAGCCCAAGGAGTATTCTTGAAAATGATAATCTTTATCATCTTAATGTTATCCAACGCCAAAAGGCTATTCTTGAGGGCATTAATGAAGCCTTACTTTCATTAGACACTTGTCTCGGACGTCATAATCAAAATTATGACTATAGATATCAAGAGTTCCTTAAAAGGAGAAGGACCAATAGGTCTAAAAATAATTCCGCACCCAGTTGTAGCTATGCTCAATAACTGGAAAAAGAAGCTGTCGAAATGGTATCAGAGCATACCGCAGAAATGGTATCAGAGCTTTTTTAGCTGATAGTATTAATCCGTGATTACGGCACAAAGGCTCTGATACCATTTCTGCGGTAAGCTCCGATATTTTGGCATGCTCTGATACCATTTCGACAGCTTCTTTTTCCAGTTATTGAGCATAGCTACAACTGGGTGCGGAATTATTTTTAGACCTATTGGTCCTTCTCCTTTTAAGGAACTCTTGATATCTATAGTCATAATTTTGATTATGACGTCTAAGACAAGTGTCTAAAGAAAGTAAGGCCTCGTTAATGCCGTCAAGAATAGCCTTTTGGCGGTGGATAACATTAAGATGATAAAGATTATCATTTTCAAGGATACTCCTTGGGCTTGGAATAATTATCTCGCCATTAGCGAGTACTAGAGGATTATCGAAAAAGTCAATCAAGGTCTCTTTGACCTGAATAATAAACTCACTGTTTTCCTTCTCTAGAAGGCATCGTTCTAAAGCGTTTTTAACTATAGCTTTGGCGTGTAGTTGTTCAGGGCTAAAAGGGTTCATCTTAACTAAAATAGGGTTCAAGCATATAAACAAATTAATGATAATTATTAGCCTTATCAAACTAAGTAGTAGAAATACATCTTGACATAGAACATAATTAGTTAAAGATAAGGTCAATACCTTGCTGGACCTCAGCCTCTTTCGCCGGCGACCACCGGTCTTTTTGGCTGCTTCTCTGGCTATTCCAAAGGTACTCCAGACCCTCTTCTCAAACCAAATAATATTGTATACCAGGATGTATAAAAACTACTTTTATTGATAATACTAATAATTATACACTAATTTTGTTTACATACTCTACTCCCTAAAGGAGTAGTTACTCGACCCTCATCCTCTCTCTAGAAAT
>JAKOGI010004410.1:20000-27008 GCA_029747015.1 Carnegiea gigantea
TGCGATTTGCCTGTGCTTATTCCCTTTCTCATTGAGGGATAAAGTGAGGGCTTTGTTACACTCTTTTCTGTCTAGTTGAGTAACTACTTGGGACGGATTGACAAGAGCTTTCCTTGCCAAATTCTTCCCTCCAAGTAAAACAGCGAGCCTAAGAAATCAAATCGCTAACTTTCTGCAAAAAGAGGATGAGACGCTCTATGAAGCCTGGGAGTGTTTTAAAGATTATCTAGGCCTTTTATAACAGTGTGACCTAAGCTGTTAGGTCTACTATTGATGCAGCGACAGGAGGAACTTTGATGAGTAAGACCAATGATGAAGCCTATAACCTTATTGAGGAGATAGCGCTTAATAACTTTCAATGGTCGACTGAACGAGCCCAACTCAGGCGGGTTAGAGGTAAGCTTGAAGTTGATGCCTTTACTTTACTTTCTGCTAAAGTAGATGCCATGACTAAAAGACTGCACCAACTGAATGTTGATGCTATAAACTGTGGTGCCCCTTCCCCTTATGAGATTTATGGTTCAATTGAGCATATATCTTTGAACTGTCAAGTTGAGGGTCCTTTTTTCCAGGACCCTAATGAAGTTAATTATGTTCAGAATTTCAACCCGAAACCGACTA
Source organism: Carnegiea gigantea (assembly GCA_029747015.1). NCBI lineage: Eukaryota > Viridiplantae > Streptophyta > Magnoliopsida > Caryophyllales > Cactaceae > Carnegiea > Carnegiea gigantea. The sequence goes on from JAKOGI010004410.1 coordinate 20,622, forward strand.
ATGATCCTTACTCTAATACCTATAATCCAGGTTGGAAGAATCACCCAAATCTCTCTTATAGGTCGAATCCAAACACTGAGCATATACCCCTTATGAATGTTAGAGTATCCCCTATTTTTCAAAGACCCCCATTCCCTTCTCAGATGCTCCAAAAGTCAAATTTAGAGTTAATGATGGAAAACATGCTTATGGAACAATAGAAACAAGATGAGTACATTAAGCAATTAGTCTCAAAGGTTGATTTGTTTACAACTCATAATAGGATGTTACAGACCTAAATTACCCACAAAGCTTCTTTTTCATCGACGCCCTCAGATAGGCTACCTAGTGAACCTGAGCATAACCCAAGGGAGCAATGTAATGCAATGTTTCTACAAGGAGGCAAGCAACTAGACGGACCTAAGGAAATTACCCACGATAAATCTTCGCAAGATAGGAATAAGCATGTTGAGAATGTTGAGAAAGAGCAATCTTCGCCTTCCAAGGAAATAACTGATGACGTCGCATATAAGCCTGGCAAGGTTCCTAAGGACCTTAAGACCATTTCTCCAAAGCTGTACATACCACCTTTATCATTCCTCAAAGGATGGCTAAGGCAAAACTTGATATGCAATTTGCAAAGTTTGTAGACGTCCTTAAGAAACTCTACATAAACATATCGTTTACTGAAGCCTTGACCCAAATGCCTTCATATGCTAAATTCCTGAAAGAAATTCTATCTAACAAAAGAAAGCTAGAAGAACATGAAACGGTAGCTTTGACTGAAGAGTGCAGCGCAGCTATTTAAAATAAACTTCTAGCTAAGTTAAAGGATCCCGACAGTTTTTCAATTCCCTACCTAATAGGGAATGTGCCTGTAAACCATGCTCTGTGAGATCTAGGATCACGCGTAACCTTGATGCCCCTTTCTCTGTGTGAGAAACTGAAATTAAAAGAGTTAAGACCAACTACTATCTCCTTGCAATTAGTAGACCGTTCTATAAAATACCCTGTGGATATTTTAGAGGATACCAGTAGACTTTGTGATTCTGAAAATGGAAGAGGATACACCCCAATCATTCTAGGGAGGCCATTTTTGGCCACTGCAGGTGCCACATCGATGTAGAAAATGGTACACTAATTTTTGATGTGTGTGATGTTCATGTGGAGTTTAATTTACTAAGAGCTGGTAAGTTTTCTTCTATTTCTGATGTATGTCATAAGATTGATGTGGTTGATAGTTTAATACGAGAAATCGCATCTAACATTAATTCTAATGATTCACTTGAGCACTTGATGTTGAATAACAGTACTACTGAGGATGAAAATCCCGAAATAGCCGAATGTGCTCAATTGTTAGAAGCCTCTCCTCTAATTTCTCCTTCCTCTACTAAGGTGGAATTATTAAAAGATGAAAGTAAGCTCTCGTCTAATTGGGCAAAAGCTCCCGAGGTAGAGTTAAAGCCTCTCCCCTCATCACTGAGGTATGAATTCCTTGGACCAAAATCTACATATCTTGTGATTGTGAATGCAAATTTGAATGCTACCCTGGTTGACTCTTTGCTTAGAGTGCTTAGAAAACATCGTAAAGCCATAGGATACACCTTAGATGACCTAACAAGGATTCATCCTTCCTTGTGTATGCATAAAATATTGATGGAGGATGATCATAAGTCGTCAATTGAACGCCAAAGAAGATTAAACCCTAGCATGTAAGAAGTGGTTAAAAATAAAATTTTGAAATTGCTTAAAGTCAGCATTATCTATCCTATCTCAGATAGTGCGTGGGTAAGCCTGGTCCATGTTGCACCTAAGAAAGGAAGGATGACTATCGTAAAAAATGAGAATAATGAGCTCATCGCCATTAGAACTGTTACAGGGTGGCGTATGTGTATCGATTATCAAAAATTGAATAAAGCCACCCTTAAAGACTATTTTTCCCTTCCCTTTATTAACCAAATGCTTGAAAGATTGGCAAAGAACTCATATTTTTGCTACTTAGATGGATATGCGGGATTTTTTTCAAATCCTTATTCACCTAAATGACCAAGAAAAGACTATTTTTACATGTCTATATGGCACGTATGCTTATAGACAAATGCCATTTGCGTTATGTAATGTTCCTGCTATATTTCAGCGTTGCATGATGGCTATCTTTTTAGATTTTATTGAGGACAAAATGGAAGTCTTTATGGATGATTTTTCTATGTATGGCACAACATATGACCATTACTTGAATAACTTATCTAAGGTTTTGCAAAGATGTGAAGATGTAAATTTGGTCTTGAATCGGGAGAAATGTCATTTTATGGTGTAAAAGGGAGTTGTCCTTGGTCCTATTGTTTCTAACAGAGGCATTGAAGTTGACAAAGCAAAGGTGGAGGTAATTAAGAAATTACCCCCACCAACTTCTATAAAAGATGTGAGAAGTTTTGTTGGACATGTTGGCTTTTATCGAGGGTTCATCAAAGATTTTTCAAAGATGCAAAACCTCTCACCCAATTGCTTGTCAAGGATGCCTTTTGAGTTTAATGAAGAATGCTTGAGTGCTTTTCACATATTAAAAAACGCGTTAATCACCGCCCCCGTAATGCAAGCTCCAGACTAGGAAATAATGTGTGATGCAAATGACTATGCTATAGGGGGCATTTTAGGTAAGCGAAAGGACAATAAACCATATGCCATATACTATACATGCCGCACTTTTGACAAGGCTCAAGTCAATTATGCCATGACCGGAAAAGAGTTCTTAGCAGTTGTCTTTGCCTTAGAAAAATTTCGGTCTTATTTGATCAATTCCAAGGTCATCGTTTTCATGGATCATGCCACTTTGAGACATTTAATGAAGAAATCTGATTCCAAACCTCGACTCATCTGATCGATCCTCCTTCTTCAAGAGTTTGACTACGAAATCAAACAAAAGGCAGGATTGGCAAACATGGTTGCCGATCATCTTTTTCGTTTAGGCCCAGAGTCCATTCCTAGTGAAGAGCTTCCCATTGATAATTATTTGCCTGATGAGCAGTTACTAGCTATATCCCAACAAGATGCTCCATGGTATGCTGATATGGTGAACTTCAATGTGCAGCGTGTTACCTACAGGAATGTCCTACCAATGAAGAAAGTTCTTCTTTACAAATGCCAAATACTATGTGTGGGAAGACCCTTTCCTTTATAAGCTATATGGAGATGGGATTTATAGAAGATGCTTGCCTGAAAAAGAGGCCCATAGTGTCTTATACCATTGCCATGCTTCAACCTATGTTGGTCACTTTGGACCAGATAAAACCATTGCAAAAGTAGTCTAAGCAGGTTTCTATTGGCCCACACTCTTTAAGGACACAAGGAAATTTGTCATGATATGTGATATCAGCGAACACGGAACATTTCCAATAGGCATGAAATGCCTCAAAGTGGCATACTCGAAGTAGAGTTGTTTGATGTATGGGAGATCGACTTCATGGGTCCTTTTCCTCATTCCTAATACAATCTTTATATCCTTGTGGTAGTTAACTATGTTTCTAAGTGGGTGGAAGCAATTGCATCCCCGACAAATGATTCCAAAGTTGTCCTTAAATTTCTGAAGAAAAATATTTTCACACGATTTGGCATACCGAGCGCTCTTCTAAGTGACAACGGCACACATTTTTCCAATAAGCCTCTTGAGTCACTCTTAAAAAATATGGGATATTTCACAAGGTCACTATGCCTTATCATCCCCAAACAAGGGGGAAGGTGGAACTCTCAAATAGAGAATTAAAAAACATTTTTAAAAAAATGGTGGATCGGTCCCATAAAGATTGGTCCTTAAAACTTGATGATGCTCTTTGGGTATACCGAACCGCTTACGAGACTTCTTTAGGCACCACTCCATACCGGTTAGTGTTTGAAAAATCTTGTCACTTGCCAGCGAAAATGGAACATAAGGCCTATTGGGCTATAAGAACACTCAATTTTGACCTAAAAGCAGTGGGAGAACGAAGATTCCTGCAACTAAACGAGCTAACGAACTAAGGTTGAAGACTTATGAAAATTCAGGTCTTTGCAAAGAGTGAACTAAGAAATGGCATGACAAACACATTGTGATGAAGCGTTTTAAAAAAGGTGATATGATCCTCCTATTCAACTCAAGATTGAGATTGTTTCCAGGTAAATTGAAATCCCGATGGTCGAGACCATTTACCATTACCAAAGTTCAACCCAGCGGAGCAGTGGAGATACAGAGTGAGTTTACCGGAGCCTTCACAGTTAATGGACAATGATTGAAGCCATATCTAGTAGGACAATCAATTGAAAACGTCAATGATCATATGCTAACTGATCTGGTTCAACCATAGAAGAAAGAGTCTAGTGCAACAAAGTTTTCGGCTAATTTCTGACCCCATCCTCCTCTGCCTCCTCCTCTCTGATTTTGATTTCTACTACTCCCTTCCCCTTTTTATTATGATGTGCCCACATTGAGGGCAATGTTTGATTCAAGCATGGGAGAGTTGGTTATTATATTTGGCATTTGATGCTTGTTTTTGTTTAGTGTGTTTGTTTCTTTTTGCTTTCTACATATTTTTAGTGATAGGTTTTGTAGTTTTTGTTTTAGTTTTTGTTTTAGTGGTGCATTTAGTTTCCTTCTAGATTTCATCTTAGTTTCTTTTGCATTTTAGTTTGCATTATTTGTAGGAGCTAAAAAAAAAAATAACAAAAAAATCCTCCAATGATAATCTTTATAGATTTGGTAGCTTTCTTTGGTCAGTTTGATCCTTTGATTCGCCCAAATTATACATAAAAGTTTGTTAATGAATTTTCAAACTGAATTTCATATTTTAACCACATGTTGAATGCGAATTGATTTCTGCCCCATGAGTCTTTACATGAAATTTTGGCATGTGTGCTAGTGAGCTAGTTTTGACTGTGGTGGATGTCTCGTGAGACTTTGAACCTTTAGAGACTGTTCATCATTATTAGTCTCATATTTTCTTTCATGTGTGACTCTTCGTTGATGTCATTTCTCTAAAACTTGCCTTGATTTTTATTTAAGACCACATTTTGCATATGCATTTAGGTAATATGATTGAGACATTTTTCGTTCTTTGATTTATTTGAAACCCACAGCCAAATAGCCATTCTTATTATGTATTGTATCTCTTGTTAGCCCCTTTGAGCCTATAACCGTTTTTCTTGATTTGAACCTCCTACGTTTAGCCCATGGCCAAATACTTGTCTTACCCTTAAGCCAAGGTTAGAGGAGCATTATATTCTTTTGCATCAAGTTTGATAAGGCATCAGCAAGGTGGATTGTTGTTCTCTTTAGTGAATTTTGGTTGTTTGATGTAGGAATGCAAACATTTGATTAATTCCTAGTTTTGTTGTGCAAAGTTTAGAGAAGAGTTCGATTATAAAGTTCGTTACAGAATTTCCTTGTCTATTCCTCTTTGAAAATAAGAGAAATTAAACAAAGAAAGCAAACCCAAAAAAAAAAAAGAAATCAACAGAAGAGAAGAAAAAGAAAAAAAAATCGAAGAAAGTGATGAGCCTCGATGGAAATGTAAGATATTTGTGATTTTCGACTCTATCCCTTTTCATTTGGGATTTATTTTGTTGATGAGTTGATAAGGTTCAAGAAGGATGTAGTATGATGGATTGGAATTGTTGAAGCTCTTAGTCTATGACTTTTAGCTCCTCATTTCCAAAAAATATTTGTTCCCCTCTCACCTTTACCCTAAACCCCTTTACATCCCTATGAAAATCCTCATGATTATTTAATGTAGTTGCATTTTAGTGGTGGTGAATTTAAGAATCTTGTCAAGCTTGTAGTAGATTTGTATCCAAGGAATGTGAATTGAGAGAACCTTCACATATATATACATTGTTAAACACATGAGTGCTGAGTGCCATGTAACTATAGTGAGGTTCTAACGGCCTTGCTAGTCTTACTCGTTTTATATACTAGAATGATTGTATTTGACAATTTGGGGGACGATTGGTTCAAGTTTTGCATCATGGTCTATTAAAAGTTTTTGAAATTATTCCCTATTCTGTTTGTTAACTACATTTTTGCATCTTTTTGGACTACCTTTGGATTACCCTTGCCATTGAAAGTTATCTATGTCTATCCTGAGGAAGCTATGTATATCTTTAATCCTTGCATTACTTGAGGTCAAGCAACAGTTTAAGCATGGGGGAGTTTGATAAGTGCTTAATATGCACATCTTTTTAGGGGTATTTTTGTCTTGTTTTTAGGAGAAATTTTATGCTTAATGATGTTATTTACTTTTATATTCTCAGTTTATGCTTGGGGGTAGTTGTTTTATGTGTTTTGTAAGACTTTTAGTCATTTTACCCAGCATTTGCTCTTCAATGGCTGTGTTGTAACCTCCCCCACAGTCATCCATCTTACGCCATGACCGTAGAATA
>JAKOGI010004411.1:0-2500 GCA_029747015.1 Carnegiea gigantea
ATATATATATATATATGTTGTAACGCCCCCCAGCCCCTAGGGGCAAAAGCGTTATGGTTTCTTAACTTCTTACGTAAAATTTTTTGGGGCGAAATGGACAGAGTTTCCCCTAAAAACTGATAATTTCCAAGCTAAATGCCTTACAATAAGTCCCTGTAATCAACGGAAGCGCAAAACATTAAATGAAACTCAACGGCCGCATGCCGGAGTTCATAACTCAATGGGCCACCCGCTCGGAGCACACCAAACAGAGTAGTTCATTAATAAGGAATAAATGAAAGATACAACTCAACGGTTCACACAATCGGAGTATTGGGGTTTACATCCCAAAACATAACTAACTTTTAAAAAGAAGACGTTTAACTATTTAGATGGTTGTCTCATACGGCCATACAGAGCGACTCATAAACAATATGCATTACATAAATTTAGAATACCTGTTTACAAATATTTACAACTAAGAATACTTCACATGACTTCATTAAGAACATAAGTAGGCACATATGACTGTTTTTCAATCAAGGGTAAACTTCAACTCCACATAAGAGGCTTGACTTTCACCTGTCACAAAGAAAACCTAGGAAAAAGGGGAAAGAGTAGTGGGATGAGCAACCACACGCTCAGTGAGTGTTCCCCGACCCCTTAAAACCAAAACCGTTGCAGGCAATAATATCTTTACTAATCACGTATCATGTATCCATACTTTACTATCATGTTAGGCATTCATAAAATTCTTATGGAAGCATTACTAACCATAAACTTTACTTTAAGCACTCAAACACATTTCTAGGTCTCTAAATGACCAAACTTCTTTACTAACGGGAAGTCAAACACTTAAACAAGTCACGAGGCTAAGCACAAAGACTTTCTTTTCATAACACAACTTCTTAGCACTCTATTCCAACTATGCATGAAACTCTATTCACATGATGTGCACATAAGGTTATCTCTTTTTATATTCATACTTTTCTGGGCATTTTATCCATATGAGGTGCATAAGACATACATATTTCAAGTTTCAATCAAATCTCATTCATAGGGTATGGATGAAATATGCTCATAAGACTTTTCTTTTCATATTCGTATCTTACTTAGTATCTCATTCATGAGCTACGCTTAGAATATGCACATGTCACACACAGGAAGCTTTCTTTCTTTTTACTGAAAACATTTCATTTAGCCTCTTGAGGCTCATAAAAAAAAAACCCTTCTCTTAGCTTTTTGAGGCTCATATTCTTTTGAAGAATCTCTTTCATCTTGGTCTCTTAATGACCCTTAAAAACCTTCTTTCTGAAATACTTAAAAAGGCAAAACGCCAACTGCTTTTCTTACTTATTAGAAACTTACTCATAGCATCTAAACATCTTATTGTGCTGGCTGAGTGAGATTATAACTCACAACTTACGTTATCCCCGGGGTATACGTACTTAACTTTTGGCCAAAACGCGTCTTAGTAGAGCAATTCTAACCTCGATACTCTTCTTTGCGAGGTAACAGCTCACACTAGGATAATCATATCCTGAGTCCAATTTCCCTCAAGGTTTTCTTACATGTCACACATCATAACTTATCTGGAGAACAGCTCACGCCAAGATAATTAATATCTTGAGTCCAGTTCCCAGGAACAGCTCACACCAAGATAATTCATATCTTGAGTCCAGTTCCTAACTTTTCTTTAGGGGGAAACAGCTCACGCCAAGATAATTTATATCTTGCGTCCAGTTTCCCGGAACAGCTCACACCAAGATACCTCGTATCTTGAGTCCAGTTCCTAACTTACTTATCTAAGGGGGAAACAGCTCACGCCCTTTTGCGTCCAGTTTCCACCCTGTGGCCAACTTCTCAGCGCATTTTTAGTCTTTAAGGACATATTTCATTTCTCTGCTTCAAATGCTTACTTGTTGAAAACTCGCTTTTTAAACAAAACAACCATAATCTTTCTAAATGCTTATAGGTCACTTCGTTTTTAGTTTAAAAACCTCTTATAAACGTACTAACTCATAAAACAACGTTACTTTTAACTTTAAAAGCTTCTTATAAATGTAATACGTATACTGATTCATAAAACGACTTCATTTCTAACTTAAAAGCTTTTGAAATCATACAAACATACATTTAGCAATCCTTCTTAAACCTGTCAGAATTTCGAAAACTATTCACTTAATGGCACGTAGCACATTGAGGGAAAAATGGGGGTTCACATGTATCACATTCAAGCACTTCGCAATCAATTCAGCACAATAGGCCACACATGGCCTCGCAATCCACACGATTGCGGTTAATTCACAACCTAGGCTCCCTCCTTACAAGCACCGTACCACAAGAACCTTGAACCACTCATAGTTCTTCCTCAAACCATCCAACTACCATCTTGGTTTTCAATTTATTAATCACAACATATTATCATACTAATTTATGAAAAGGTAAGGTTTAGGTACTCACCTGGGCAAGCAGCACCACTCCGCGGTGCGTTACAGCAAGCATACCTACGCATACATGC
>JAKOGI010004411.1:10000-20000 GCA_029747015.1 Carnegiea gigantea
CTGGTTGACAGGAGCGTGGGGCGCGAAGATAGGAGGCTGAGGCTTGAGGTCGTGGACCCCCGCTTTACCACAAATCCTAGAAGCATCCTCATAGAGGTAAAGGAGCACCCAATGCTGAAGAGGCCACCATCGATGACGTCGGCACCAAAACCACACAATGTATGGAAGTATTGTGAGTTTCACGAGAAAAATGTGCACACGACTACAAAGTGCCAGGAGTTGAGGAAGGCCCTTCATGAGCTAGCCTATAAGGGGCAGATCGACCACTTTTTGAAGAGAGGATCCACTTCCTTTGAAAGGAACGCAAGCCCATACAACCCGAATTCGAGAAGAAGAGTGCTCCACTTAAATAGTGGCCACCATTACCGGTGGATATGTAGAGGGTATCACTCAGTCCGCCTGGAAAGCTCAACTTCGAGGAGCCAAGCAGGTTCTCATGGCCAAGTAGGGGAGCCAAGTTACGATACCCACGATGGTGTTCGGGGGGGAAGCCCGCACTTTGCCTCGTCACACAATGAGCTGCTGGTGGTCAAGATGGAAGTAGCCAGCGCCATTGTATAGAGAATTCTTATTAACACTTGGAGCTCGGTGGATATCATCACCTGGGATTGCTTGAAGAAACTTAAGTATCTGGGGAGGAAAATCGTCCCCCTGGTACATCCCATCTTGGGCTTCGGGGGACAAGAAGTAAACCCCACAGGGATGATCCGCCTTTCATTGCACTTTGGTAAGAAGACCAAGGTAAGGAACCTCAAAGTAGATTTCCTGGTGGTGGACGTTCCCATGGCCTACAATGTCATCCTGGGAAGACCCACTCTGCACAAGGTGAAGGCTATCATCACCTCATGCCTACTTCAATTTCGGTTCGAGGCTGACGATGGGAGCATTGGCAAGCTGCAAGGGGACAAGCGAACGGCCCGAGAATGCTAACTTATTAGTATCCGACCACTGGTGGAATGATCCCAAGCATGGATCGATAGGCCCCCCGCCTTTAGACAAAAGGCTGCAGACCGCACCACCTAGTCATAATGAAGCCTTAGTAATACACATATTATCTTTAATAGAGCCTGAGCGGCTAAGTCCGGAAGCCGTCAAGGGCATCAAAGAAATGCCTTTGCAAGGTGAATGTTTCGAATGGACAGTCTAATTAGGCCAAGAGATAGAGGCCTCTTCATCCGACATTCCTTGATCGAGCTCCTACAGGATTACCGGGACGTTTTTGCCTTTGGCCTGAGGAGATGTCTGGTATTGATCCCACTATAAGGGAACACAAGCTGAATGTGAATCCCACTCATAAACCAATCATCCGAAAGAAGAGACACATGGGTCTTGAGAGGGCCGTGGCGGCCATCGTAGAGGTGCAGAAGCTACTTAAGGTGGGTTTCATCCAAGAATGTCAGTACCCAGAATGGATCTCGAACGTCACTCTGGTTAAGAAGCCTAATGGGATTTGGAGGATGTGTAAGGATTTCACTAACTTGGACAAAGCATGCTTGAAGGATAGCTACCCCCCTAAAAATTGACAAGCTAGTGGATGCCACGGCTGGGCATGCCCTACTGAGCTTCATGGATGCTTTCTTAGGATACCACCAGATGCCCGTATGTCCCAAGGATCAAGAGAAGACCACATGCGTAACCAACCGAGGCCTGCATTGCTACATGGTAATGCGCTTCTGGTTGAAGAACGCGGCGGCCACGTACTAACGGTTGGTAAACAAATTATTCGAACCCCTCATTGGATGGACGATGGAGGTATACGTGGATGACATGATAGTAAAGAGCCAGCTTGACAATGAGCACGGCTAAGATCTGCGGAAGACATTTGATATCCTTTAGACATTTAGTATAAAACTCAACCCGAAGAAGTGTGTGTTTGGAGTCCGATCGAGCAAGTTCCTCAGATTCATGATCAGCAGCCGGGCGACAGAGGCCAATCCAAACAAAATCCAAGTAGTGCTAGACATGAAGCCACCGCGTAACATCAAAGAAGTCCAACCACTGAAGGGATGTATTGCGGCCTTAGGGCAGTTCATGTCCAGGCCCACCAATAAATGTTAACCTTTCTTTCGAGTCCTACAAGACGCACTAATTTCATCTAGGACAAGGAAGCTAATGAAGCCTTTCAGGCACTCAAAACATACTTGGCTCACTTGCCAAAGATAGCTAGTCCCCTCCCTGGGGAGACACTACTTCAGTACTTGGCCATCTCATAACAGCCATAAGCGCAGTTCTGGTAGCGGAGAGAGCCAAAGAGTAGATCTCGGTTTGCTATGTAAGCCATGCCTTAGTAGGGGCCGAGGTAAAATACCCTCTCATTAAGAAGATCGCCTACATGCTGGTGATGGCTAGCCGAAAGTTACGGCCTTACTTCAAGGCACATAAAATGACCATCTCCACTGATCAGCCCTTGAAAAATGTACTTCAAAGGTTAGATGCTTTCGGATAGCTCTTAAAGTAGGCAGTAGAGTTGTCCCAGTATGACCCCGTCTTCAAGGAGCGGTAGGCCATTAAGGCCCATGTGCTAGCAGACTTCTTGGCCAAAAGCGCCAACGTATCTACGGATATCAGCTTGCCTCCCCCTTCCTGGAATCTTTATCTGGAAGGATTGCCCACCAAAGATGGAAGTAGTGCCAGCCTAATCATTGAAAGCCCCCAGGGAGAGCGGCATGAGCATACCTTAAAATTCATGTTCAAAGCATCTAACAACAAAACTGAGTATGAAGCTTTGATAGTAGGCGTGGAGCTATGTTACACTGTAGGAAAAGAATCCGTCTACATTTTCAAACTCTCAGCTCGTTGTTAGCCAGCTTAACAGGGAGTATGAAGTGAAGGATGACACTATGGCATCCTATTTCCGGCGGGTCTGCAAAGCCACAAAGCTATTGAAACATTTCTCAATGACTTATATACCCCAGTTGGAGAACCGGTAGGCCGATGCGTTATCAAAGCTGGCCAGTTCTTCCGAGGATGGGAAACTAATGGGAGACTTTGACGAAGAGGAGCATTGACCCTCATGAGGTACTGTGGCTGGATAGGAGTTCTACATGGATCGATCGCACACGAGCGTACTTGGCCAATAGCACGTTGCCCTCGGACTCCAAGGACGCCGACCGTGTAAAGAGACGGGCAAATTTGTTCATATTGTATGATGGGATCATATACAAGTGATCTTGGGCCTGGCCGCTGCTACACTGCGTGACTTCTGAGATGGGGAGGAAGATACTTGAAGAGTTGCACAAAGAAATATGCAGTTCTCACATTGGTGGTTGCGCCTTAGTGGTCACAGCGATGCGGACTGGCAATTACTGGCCTTCCCTACGAAAGGATGCTATGACCTTAGTCCGCACCTACGACAAGCGCCATACGTTTGCCCCTATCCAGTGACGGCCCACCACACCCTTGACGCTGATCGTCGGTCCCTTACCATTTGCTACTTGACCTGTGGACATACTCGAACCCTTCTCCAAGCCCACAGGTCAATGAAAATGCCTCTTTGTTGCCATGGATTACTTCACCAAGTGGATCAAAGCTGAGGTTGTCATCTCCATTACCGCGGCAGGAGTTCGAAAGTTTATTTGGAAAAATATCATCATTCGCTTCAGCATTCCCCGAGCGATGATCTTTGACAACGGGCTACCGTCTGGCACAGTGAAGTCATTGCGTACCTTAATACCTAGGGGTGTCAAGCCTGGTTCACTGCCGTCGCGCATTCTCAAACGAATGGCCAGGCCGCAAACAAGGTTATCTTGCATGGCCTGCACAAGAAGCTAGATGAAGTAAAAGGCAAATGGGCTAAGGAACTACACAGCGTCTTGTGGTCAATCCGCATGATCGAGAGGACTACAAAAGGAGAAACCCCGTTTATGTTGACGTATGGGTAGGTGGCCGTGTCGCCTGTCGAAGTAGCACTCTACACATGTCGCCTTACCACCTTCCAGGAGAACTCAATAACGCAGCACTCCGAGAGGCACTTGACCTCCTTCCCTCTGTCAGTGAAGACTCACACCTTTGAGAGGCACTTTATAAGCTCTGCAATGCATGGCTCCATGACCGCACCGTTAAACTGTACCCCAACAAGGTCGAGGATCTTGTCCTTCACTGCATAGAAGCTGTAGCACGTGAAAGAGAGCACGGTAAGCTCACAGAAAATTGGGAATGCCCATACAAGGTAACAGATCAAGTACAGTCGAGTGCATATCGGCTATATACCTCTGGAGGCATTCCTATCCCAAGAACCTGGCACAACAGCAATCTGTGGAAGTACTATCAGTACCGATTTTTTCTCTACAAAAAGCTTGATGCCTACGTACTTATGTTGTTTCTGCAATAAATACAATAGCCGCCAAGGCCATTTTGAGCCTCTCCAACCCTTCTACTGAGCATGGTGTAGGGGCCGGCTGCTATACATTTAGCCCCCAAAAGGGGCTAAGGGTCCTGGAGCACGACCTAGGAGCCGATCGTTATGCCTTTAAGCCCCCAAAAGGAGCTAAGGGTTCCTATGCACGATTTAAGGGCCGGTCTCTATACCTCTAGCCCCTAAAATGGGCTAAGGGTCCTCGAGCACGGCCTAGGGGCCGATCGGTATGCCTTTTAGCCCCTAAAAGGGGCAATGAGTTCCTGAGCGCGAGTTAAGGGCCGGTTGCTATACTTTTAGCCGCCAAAAGCAGCTAAGGGTCCTCGAGCACGACCTAGGGGCCGGGCGCTATGCCTTTTGGCCCCCAAAAGGGGCTAAGGATTCCTAAGCACAGCCTAAGAGCCGGTCGCTATACCTTTTAGCCCCCAAAAGGAGCTAAGGGTCCTCGAGCATAGCCAAATGGTCGGGCACTATTCCTTTCGGCTCCTTAAAGGGGCTAGCGGCCCTCAAGCATGGGTTAGGGGCCGGTCGCTGTGCCTTTTAGCCCCCACAAGGGGCTAAGGGTCCTCGAGCATGACCTAAGGGTCAATCGTTATATAATTTAGCCCCCCTAAAAGGGGCTAAGGATCGTTGCACTCTAACAAATCTCTGTATAGGGAGTGTTACTCTTCACTTGCCATTTCCTTTAGGGGCCATAGTCCTACGAAGTATCAGCAATGGAGAGTGTATAAAGATAAGCAAAACAATAAGTGAATAAGTAAATGACAAGGTCGAGAATTTCATTACCGAAATTCAGAGATTTCATTAGATAAATAGAGGCACAAACACCGATGTAGTGCCAATAGGCCGAAAACAAGAAAGGATAAAAAGCAAGCAAGGACCCTATACATCAAATGTCCCGATCCTCAACATTATTGCTGTCTCCATGCACCTCGTCATCATGGCCTTCACCATCAGAAGTCGCTGCCCCCCCGTCCAGAGGCGTGGTCTCCTCATCACCTAGGTCATCTTCATCAATCGTCGATGAGATGAAATCCACCAGCTCAAGATTTCAACCATCAACTTGGGCTTGACGACGATCGTCTATGTACTTGACGTACGCCTCAAAATATCCCTCTTGGCGGAAGGCAGTAGGAGTTAAGGCCACCAAGCATTCCCAAAAGAACTCCGTATGGTCCTCATGGCCCCGCCAGTAGCCCTAATGCTAGGCCTTGGCCGCTTTCTCAGCCCTTGCCACGGCCTCAGCCTCTACCTTAGAATGGGCCTCTTCGAGTTGGCACTGCAGGTCTCCTTTTTCAGCCTCCAACACCTCTTTCTCTTTCTTGACTTTCTCCCAATGGTGTTTATACTTAGCTGCAGAATCTTCCGACTGTTGGTGCTCTACCTGGAAATCGAGGATTTACTTCTCTAGGACTGAAACGGGATATGTCAATCTTACGACCTTTAGTCCCTAAGCAAATGCGCGGTGAACCACTTTGTAGGGTTAGCCAAAGAGAAAACAAGTAACAAGAAGGAAAGAGGTAGAGAAAGGCTCCCCCACACCTCAGCAATGGCCATCTGCTCCTCGGTGACCTTGAACGGCTCCGCCGGGCCAGAAGGGCTAGAGCCCAGGACTTAATCAGGCTCTCCACCAAAGCATACTTGACGGGGAGATCAGCCGCTAAGAAGTCCATACCCGGAGCCTGGGGGTTCAACGAGGGCTCCCCAGTAGCCCGCGGAGTAACTTGCTGACATTCTCGAGAGCCACCCGTAGTAGGAGATCCTAGGGCCTTGTTGAAGGCCGAACGCTCCCCGGACCATCAGTGCACGGACGACCTTTCAGTTCCTTTGCCTTTTAAAGAAGGAGCTCAATCCCCGAGGGGTAGGGGCTGAAGTCGCGGCCCCATCTTGTTCTTCCTCAACACATAAGCACTTGCACATATCTACGTGAGGAATGTTCAGGGACACCGTGGAAGGCTTCTGGCCACGTGGTGCCAACCTGGATGCTTGTAAAAAAGGAGTAAGGAAGTAAGTTGACACTGAGTTAACACTTTTTGTTCACAACAAGTCACCATGTAGCCAATAGACGGACCTTTCGCCTCTGAGTCTCGACACAATGGCGCCCCTCATTCTCGGCTGCAATATCCTACTTAATAGCCTGTTCGCTCTCAAAATGAGAAAGCATCTCCCGAGCTTGCTCTGCACAAAATAGAAGAAAGTCAAGTTAGAACCTAGGAAAAAACTAGACGGAGGAGGGACGTTAAGTACGCTTAGAATAATTCTTAAGAATAAGGAGGCCTGTGGTAGTAAGGAAAAAGTCGTTCTCGAAGAACAGCAACTTAGAAAGCCAATTAAAAGGCTCCCTATTGCTCAACTTGCTACGCTTGCGCTTAGGTTCTTTCTGCGCATACACAATTTGAGACATGAAGGATAGGATCACCTTTAGACGATCATCCTCCCGTAGCTTCCCATTGTTCCAGTGTGGGAAATCCCCCTAACTTGCCTCATGACGCATGAAAAGGAAGTTATACTTCCAGTTCTTTACTTTAGACTTCTTCTCGATGGCCATCATATATCCCTTTTTATTATTAAAACAATACTACGAAGGTCCCCGGTCCCGTTGGGAGCCCTCTATACCGTATCGACCAATTCGAATGCACGGCCCGTGCAAGTTAACCCATGTAACTTGCATGTTGTGATAAAAGAACAAATGTTGTGCTAGGACATGGGTACAATCTACGCAAGCGCCAACTCATACTTGTTCAGGATCTCCATGATGACCAGGTGGAGTGGGAACCTTATGCCGTAAGAAAAGGTCGCTTGATAGATTGCTATATACTTCGAGGGCGGCTTATTTACGATAGCATCGGCATTAGGGATGATGAATTTGTACTCAAAGGGTAGGAGGTATTTCTCCTCCAACACCGACCTCTTTAGGGAGAAGACGACCTTGGGGTTGGGGAAGTAGTGCTCGGTCCGTCTTGTGGATTCGACTATTCGAGAGCCCTTGGGAAGGCTGTCCCTTCAGCCACCACTTCGAGAACTGACCTTTTCTGAGCAAGGCCCCTCCTGGAACGAGAAGCCGACGAGTGGGAACCGGACAAACTACTTTCCTCCCCCCTGGCGGAGGAACTAGCACTGGTAGACCCGACTTCTTCCCTCGTTCTATGAGAGCAGGAGGCAGAAGAATAGTTACCTTCAGAAGACCCTTCGGTCATGAGCTGGTTGGGAGTCCTCAATTGTAGTGAAGCCTACGACATTACTAGGCTTCGTTCTTGAACATTAGTCATGCGAGAAACAACTACGTCAATTTCCCATGGATAGACAACCTCCTCCTCAATGTTGAGGATGCTAGGGGTAGAAGAGTATTTAGAACTAGACCATGAAGGGGTGCCGGGCTCACAAATCGGTACGATATAAGGATTTTCTTAGGCTTCCTAAACTGATTCTTTAGGGAAATGTATGTGACCACCCGACCATCAATTAGGGCTGGGAGGCTTGAAAACTGAGGGTGGCGGCCCCCCATGTGGGGGTCGACTAAACTCTAAAAAATGTTCCCATTCGATAAATAGGATGAAGACATATTCATACAATATAATACAAGATATAACCCTTAAAGAAGGCTTGGACGCGTACCTGCGAGAAGTGGAAGAGGTTGAAGGTGAGGTTAATGATGGAGTTGAAGGCAAGGTTGAAGGTACACATGAAGCCTTTGAAGATTCAAAGGAGAAGTTGAAGGTGCAAGAGTAAGTTTCAAGGGGGATGAAGGGGAAGCATAGCTTCTCTCTCTAAAAAACCTATTTCTCTCTCTAAAAGGGCTTGAAGATGAGTTGAAATGACTCTTTCCAAGGAACCCCACTACGATTATATCGGAGAAGAAGAAGGGACAGTGTGCTTCCCTAGACGCTGAGAGGGCTTGAAAGCCACTCAGCCCCTAACACAGGGCATTTATGCACATGAAGCCACCTAGAGGCCAAGGGCCCTACTGTGTAGCCTAAGGGCCGTCCGCTACACCTTTAGCCCCTAAAAGGGGCTAAAGCCCCCACGCATGGCCTAGGGGCCAGTCACTACACCTTTAGCGCCTAAAAGGGACTAAAAGTCCCCAAGCACGAGCTAGCGGTTAGTCGTTATACCTTTTAGCCCCCAAAAGGGGCTGAGGGTCCCTAAGCACGGCCTAGGGGCCCGTCACTATGCCTTTAGCCCCCAGATCGAGCTAAGGTTCCCTAAGCATGGCCTAGGGACTGGTCGCTACAAATGGGCTTGAGGCTCCCTAAGCACGGCCTAGGGCCTGGTTGCTATACCTTTCAGCCCTCAAAAGGGCTGAGGGTTCCGAAGCACGGCCTAGAGGCTGATCGCTCTGCCTTTGGCCCCTAGATCGGGCTAAGGGTCCCCAAGCACGGCGTAAAGGCCGGTCATTACACCTTATCCCCCAAAAGGGGCCGAGGGTCCCCAGGCACGACCTAGGGGCTGGTCACTATACCTTTAGCCTACAAAAGGGGCTGAGGGTTCCTAAGCGCAGCCTGAGGGCTGGTCGCTATGCCTGAATGAAAAATATGGTAGGTACAAGAACGTGAGGGCGTCGATTAAGAAAAACTAAGTCTCAAAGTAAAAGGATAACTTTTTATTGCCATCATCGGTAGGTGCAAACCCTCCTTAACAAAGATGAAGAATGAAAGAAAGAAGTGAACTACAAAAGTAACCTAAGGCTACTCCTTGTCACTAGAAGGGGGTGGGGCATCACTTAACTCCGAGTTCCCTTCTTGACTGCCTGTCGGTCTAGGTCCCAGTCTTGAATTAGCTTGTCTTTGGAGTTACGCCGCAGCAGGGCATGCTTGTTGATCCTCAGCCAAGATTCAAAAATAATCCATTGAAGACCTTCAAGGGTCGGCTTCAAGGCACAGGCCATGTCCCTGCTTATGATGCCCAGTTACGCAGTATCATTGACCACCATAGTGTAGAAGGTGGCTTGGGTCATTTTGGGAATATCGAAATCCCTTGTGGCCTTCTCTGCATCAGAAAGAGTGAAGCTCGGGCAGAGATCCTGGTGATTTTTCAGAAGTGGCCAGGGCGCAATGCCCCCCTCAAGTGCCACTTGAAAGTTTCCCTAACATAATCGGCCATCTCCTTAGTACCATGAAAAGAGGGAAAAACCATGATGAAGAAAAGGGTAGAGCCTCTCTCTCTGGAAAACTTGCTCCTCTCTCTCTAAAAAGATTTGGAAGCATGGTCAAGTAATTTCCCGTAAGGAATCTAGCCCTATCTTTATAGAGGCAGGCAAGGAGAGGAAAAGACGACATACCCCCAAGGCTGTTACTGCACCAGACGGCCATTCAGCACCTGCCATGTGGCATTAGAACGCTCATGACCCCCTTTGGGCCTCGGAGGCCCCCACACAAGGGGCTGCTCATCCACCAACGAGGCCCATAGGCCGGTCGCTAAAACCCAGCCTCCGAGGGGCCGAAGACGTACGACTCGGCCTAAAGCACGACCGCTATCCTTGAAGCCCCTTTTTCCCCTAAAAGGGGCCAACGAACCCGCAATTCAGCCTGTACAGCCGAGAATTCTACGTCTTAGCTCACATACCGGTTGATAGAATCGCTCCCCTACTACACAACCCACAAACTAGACCAAGCAAGAAGAAATACATATTCATAAGTGAACGGGAAA
>JAKOGI010004411.1:25000-26954 GCA_029747015.1 Carnegiea gigantea
ACGGTAAGAAACTAGGGTCTCTTACCCCCAAATAACAAAACTGAAAGATGGTTTTGGGTTTAGGGCACCATGGAATATCCATCACCAATGCAGTGTGGTCTGATAGTGTATTTTTCATGTAAGTCACTTGGCAGAAGGCAAACGGATTGAACCAGTAGGTATTCACAAAGGCCCTATCAATTCTAGTATAAATTGTTTTGTTTGTCCAAGTATAGTATGGGCCTATGCTTCTTAATTCTTGTAATTCACAGGCTATGATGCAATCTCCAAAACTCTACGCTTCATGAAATTGCACCTCAATCCCCCCAATTCTATCTCCAGTATATTCTACAGTATTAAAATCACCTAATATACACCAAGCATCATCTATGCTATTGGTACTATTTTTCAAATCCTTCCATAAACCTCTCCTTTGCAACTCTTGATTGGCCCTATAAATAAATGTTATATAAAAGCCCTTCATGGTGGCTAACTGTGTTGCCTTACAATGAATAAACTGATCAACTTAAGAAACTATTTCAACACTATAACTACTTGGCCTCCATACAATCCAAATTCTTCCTTTAGTGTTAAGGGTGAAGTTATGCCCTGAAAAATGTTATTCGCTATCTTCTCAGCCTTATTCTCCTTAACTTTAGTCTCCAAAAGTCCTATGAACCCAATATGCTTCTCGTGCAAGAAGATTTTGACATCTTCTTGCTTATTGGGCCAATTTAGGCCCCTTATATTCCAACTGCAAATCCTATCCATGGGGGCTCCTCCTTCTATTGTGGGATGCATGACTTCGTTTCCTTCATTTGCTACTAACATCTTAAACGAGTTCTGAACAGGTGGGGGTGCAGTAGTTGCTGCTGTTGATAGGTCCTTGCTTCCAGTAGCCGTTGTTGTTGTCCTTTTCCTTGCAGTTATGAAGCTCTCCTTATCTGTATGAAGATGTGGTGGAGCTAGCTCTTGAGGTTCCTACCTTATGACTAGTCTCCATTCTGTTCTAGATTGTGGCTTCTTCCTGCAGTCATCCCTAGTATGGCTAAACATTTTGCAGAAATCACATTTTATAGGTTTCTACTCATATTCCATCCTTTCCCTTGCCACCACACTGTGTTCATTGACAAACTCTATATATTCTAGGAAATTATCTTCAAGCTGAATCTCTATGAGTAACCTTGCATATTTGAGAAAGGACTTATCCCTTGTGTATTTATCTGTCTTGATAGGTATCCTTAGCATACTGCCTAATTTGCTTAAGCTTTCCAATCCCTAGTATTTAATATCCGAATCTAGAAATCTGACCCAGATGGGAAGTGATGCAAGTGTTTCTATGTTCAAATCCATTTTCTGATTTTAGGGCTTAACTAGGAAGGGTTTATTATTGAAGAAATATACCCCTCCCTATACCACAATTGATTGCTCACTGAGATGCTTGAACCTTACCAAAAAAACTCCTTTCTTAACCAGGTAGATTTTATCAATGTCAAAAGTCCTCCATATATGCCTAATGAAACCCTCAATCACCTCAAAAGGAGGGTTAGCTCCTAATACAGAGCACAGTACAGCTGATTTCCAGTATTCAATTTCACGCAAGACATCCTTAGACTCAATACTAGCACATTTCACCCCAATAACCACCTGTGTTTGAAAAAAGGTCAAGGACGCACCTTTATCTGGATTTATCATTGACGGATATGAGCTAATTATGCTTCGTGTTAGCGAGATTGTCTTATCTAGAGCCATAGCCGAAACCCTAGCTTGCTCAATTACATCCTGTACTATTCCATCAATTAACTCTCAGGAGATGCTCACTTCTATCTCAGCTTCATCATTTTGAGCTGCTACACTATTACCAGGGCTCACCAAACCACTGTGTTGCCTAGGACATACTCTAATGCCCCCTAGCCATGGCATCGAATCCTGGTTACCTAGAGATCGCCAGAGGAAGAAGAAGATTTTCATATAT
>JAKOGI010004412.1:0-10000 GCA_029747015.1 Carnegiea gigantea
CCATCTTTCTCATTGGTTGATTATTTATTGGACCCTTTATGATCCATATTTATAAACCACACTTCTTGCGACATTATATTTCAGAACTCATGATATACTTATGGTTATCTTTATTCTAACCACCCCATGATAATTTCTCCTTTATTAACCTTATCTAGTCTCATAGTTCATTTCTTTTGTATGCAATGATTTGCTTAGCTAAGAATTTCATCACTCTTATCCCTAAACATGGTCATTTCATTGCCCATTATCGACCGGGAGTAGATCTTTGAATAGTCTGATAAGAGGAGATCATGTGATGCATCAGGAGTATCAGATGAGGACATTTTGATAAGAGCATGATATCAAGCACTGTCTAATTATAATGGAGTGAACCAGGAAAAAAATTGAGTATAAGGTCAGAGCTAATCCAAGCAAGCATTAAGAGGGAAAATTCAAGTACATGTTGAGGTGATACAAGGTCGACAAAAGAGTTGTGCTGGCAAAACAAAGAAATAACCAAAGTTTCAGATGGGTTATGAAGTATTTCAAAAGGCTTTTCTAATCAAAGTAGTAAGAGACTGACTATCCAATGACAAGTAAGGACTAGTTACATGGGGCTCTATGATTCATTGAAAGGTTAAATCCTGTAGCTTGTTGACTGCACCTAGTTGTTAAACCCGAACATGTATATGAAGTATTTTATTGCTCGTAAGAGTATTAGAGTACTTATCAGGGTATACAATAGTTTCCATTAGTGGACAAGGTGATGAACTAGTAGTGAGCAGCTCTTTACTAGTAACAAGGTTCTTTTCTCTCGAAGAGAATATCAATTTTGAATCTTAATAATTGAGTTCATTGCGGCTGTTGTATGAGAAGTATCTGGATCTACTACTGAAACATGGAATTAAGCAGTTATACAATACGCAGACGCCCCTAGTCAGAGTACATTGGGCAAATTATACCTCTTCAGAGGGAAGCAATGGGAACCAATGGCCCACGTGTTTTTAAAGCAGCATTGCATATATTTGATAAGTGTCATAAGCTTCGAGGACGAAACTCTTTAAGAGGGAAAGGCTGTAACAACCCGATCCTAACCCATATTTATTTATTTAAATCATATTTATTTATTTAATCAATTATGTTTATTCATTTAATTTATCATATTTATGGATTTAATGACTCATGGTTATTTACTTAACCAAATCATGTTTATAAATTCAATTGCATTCAATTTATATATTTACCGAATTACCTTTTGTCATTCAAATTTTTCACTTTCATTTATCGTATTTAATCATCCTGGTTGGAGGATATTTTATTTTGGTCCCATTTTGCAATTCAAGTTTCATTGATTGTTAATTCAAGTTTTGTTGATTAATTAAATATCAGGTGAATCGATAGTAGGCCTTATTTTTATGGTTTAAAAAATTATTATTATTATCATTATTATAATTATTATTGTTATTATTGTTATTATTATTATTGTTATTATTATTTTTATCACATTTTCAATCTTTCATTTTGAGTTTCGTAAAAACGTTATTTGTTACAAAGCGTTTTATTCCGGAACCCAATTTATTTCGGCGGTTTTGAAGCCTAATAAGTTGTCTATTATTTTTAAACTAATTACCATGGTTAACTTAACCATGGTCAGCTTAAAAGGTGTCATTACTAGATAAAATTCAGCCCAAGAGAGTTGATTAGTCAAAACACACATCTTAATCTTCAAACTCCACTTTCTCTCTCTCCCCTCCCTCCCCCACGGCAGCAGCACTGGCAGCCCTTCTTGGATGATTTCCTGCCATCTTTCCGGCGAGCCCTCATGGTTTTGACCCCCCCAACATCCTAGTACCTCAAGCTATCATCCTCCATTATCAAAACCCCTAAACCTCATCTCTATCTCAACTTATTTGCAATCAAAGTGAGTAATCTTGAAATTTGATCTTGTTGGTTTTGATTTTTGTTTTAGTTTTGATTCTTATTTTGATCGATGTTTATGATCATTGATCATGATGTTTTGATAAGAAATAAGAGTTATTTTGGTGTTGATCATGGTGAAGTTGAGCTTGAATCATGCTAGGGCTTAGGGATGATCATGTTCATGCAAGCTTAAGTTAAAACCAAGTTTATGGATTGATTTATATTTGATTTTATAATCTTTAGTTTTACTAATGATTATGATGATGCTTTTGGTGATTTGGAATGATTTCAAGTGAGGATTTATATGAAAAAGAGAGGGAAAACTCAAAGCAGTGAGACTGGAAATTTTAACAAAATAGGGCAGAGTTCACGATTAAACTGGTAATGATTGGCCCATTGAAAAATTATGATTTTTGGTGGGTAGCTAGTTCAGTGTGTTAGCTTTCAAATTCCTCTTGAATTGCCTTAATCCGAGATCTGTGGAAAAAGTTATGGTCATTTTACCGAAACTGCACAGAATGGACTAAAAACTGACACACTTGTATTTTAGCCCCATTTTGGGAACCCTATTGTGGGAATCATATTCTGTGTCGTAAATGAAAGTTTTTTAGAACTTATTAAGCTTTTCATGTTGGGGTTTTAGGCCTTCATTTGAGTTCTAGAATGAAAGTTATGAATTTTTGAAGTGAACTGACTTGCTTTGGTGTAAATTGGGCTGTTATTGCAATTTCTGTGTAGCACATACTTGGCGGAAAATTCTAAAAATTTTACTGTACATTTTCCATTTTATTTTCAAATTTTCTATAAGATGTCATGAATTTTGGTTGAGTATTTTGAGTTTAGTGATTTTTAGGAGCTTTTTGAGTAATTGTGTAAAGAGCAATAATAAAGATTAAATGAGATTGATCATGCACTCATCTTGTGTATTTTGGATCAAGTAAGGTCATTTGATGGGGAAATAAATATTCATGAACTTTCATGGAGCTTTTAGCTTGATTAATGAGAAAGAAGAAGACAAAAATACAATTTGTGAGCTTGTTTATGAGCTTTGAATCAATTATGGATTTTACAAAGAAAATACCAACCTTGGTGAGCTTAATAGCTTCTATTGAGTTCAATGACTTTTTTGGGGTGGAATTCTATATCTAGTGAGGAAATCAAGCAGAGAATTTTTTTCACCATTAATGAATTCGATTTCAAAATAAAAAACTGAAAGTATTGCTTGCCAGCAAGCGAAAATTTATCTTGAGATAAGATTTTAAACATCTTTTTGTAAAAGTTCTTTTGCACTTTCGCAATCAATTTTTAATAAGAATTTATCATCCTGAAATTTTGAAATGAATAAAACAATACCTAAAACTTCTTTTTTAATAGTCAGATAATGAACTTGAGGTCTAGTGCAGGTTCCACTACACAATCTTACTAATTGTTCATGATTTAGGTCAAGATGTTGCTTGAAAATTCCGCCAAAACTTTATCTGATGCATTAGTTTGAACTATCATGACTGTGTGGGTTAGGTACGCCAAAACATGGAAGTGATTTTGACCTTACTTTTGATATATTTGACTATTTGAGTATTCTCATCAGGCCATACAGGGGGATTTTTCTTGAGTCTTTCAAATAATGGTTTGCAAATTTCCTTAAATTTGGGGAAAAAGTCTGCAACATAATTAAGACATCCGATGAATCTTTGCACTTGATTTTTATTAATGATTTCATCTGAAAATTTGTCTGCAAATTCAATTGATCGTTGAATGGGTTTAATAGCATCATTAAAAATGTCATGGTATAAAAATTGAATTTTTGTTTGAAATAATTTCATTTTTAGAGTAGAAACAGCCAAACCGTTTCATTTAATGACATTGAAAAATGTTTTGGATGTTTGAAATGTTGGTCTAAATTTTTTAAATAAATAAGAACATCATCGATGTAGACAATTGAAAATTCAAAATAATCATTGAGTATATCATTCATAATATGTTGAAACTAGGAAGGAGCATTTTGAGTCCAAACGGCATCACATTCCATTGGTAGTGTCCAAATGGAATTGTGAATATAGTTTTATACCTATCTTTTTCAACAATTTGGATCAGCCAAAAATTAGATCTCATATCAAATTTTAAAAATATTTTCGCATTATATGATCTTTCTAATACATCTTTTTTGTTGGAATTAGATATCTTATCCATTGAAGAACTTTGTTCAGTAGTTTGTAGTTTATGACACGTCTCTAAACACCACGTTCCTTTCTGCTTGATTGTAGACATAGAAGACTGCACAGCTCCAAAGAGATTTGGAGGGTCTAATGAGCCTTTTGTCTACTAAACACTGAATTTCTTTTTTGTAAAATTCTAGAAGCTCTTTATTCATTTGAATATGACGTGCTTTTGTTGTAATATTTCTTCCATCAAAATCTTTTTCATATGGTAACACTACCATATGTTGCTTTATATCCCAAAAAACATTTTTGAAATTTCTTGATTTTTTGAATTTTCAATTGAATCATTACTACAACAGGTTGTTTTTCAATACTGATTTGAATGATTTCTGTTTGAAGAAAAGTTATTTGTTTTTCTTTAGTAGTAATAATTTTTGAAATTGAAGCTTCATGAAGAACTGTAATATCCTTACTTTTCATGGCAGAAGCGAATTCAAATCTAAATTCTTTTCCAACAGTAGTCGAATAAATGCTTTGGAATTGACAATAAAAGGGTATATTTGTGTAATAACGCGACCCTAATCCATATTTATTTATTCAAATCATATTTATTTATTTAATCAAGCATGTTTATTCATTTAACTTATCATGTTTATGGATTTAATCACTCATGGTTATTTGCTTAACCAAATCATGTTTATTAACTCAATTGCATTCAATTTATATATTTACCGAATTACCTTATGTCATTCAAATTTTCCACTTTCATTTATCATATTTAATCATCCTGGTTGGAGGATGCTTCATTTGGGTCCCATTTTGCAATTCAAGTTTCATTGATTGTTAATTCAAGTTTTGTTGATTAATTAAATATCGAGTGAATCGATAGTAGGCCTCGATAATTATGATTTAAGAAATTATTATTATTATCATTATTATTATTATTGTTATTATTGTTATTATTATTGTTATTATTATTTTTATAACATTTTCAATCTTTCATTTTAAGTTTCGTAAAAACGTTATCATTACGAAGTGTTTTATTCCTAAACCCAATTTATTTCGGCCGTTTTGAAGCCCAATAAGTTACCTATCATTTTTAAACTAATTACCATGGTTAACTTAACCATGGTTAACTTAAAAGGTGGCATTACTAGATAAAATTTCAGCTAAGAGAGTTGATTAGTCAAAACACACATCTTAATCTTCAAACTCCACTTTCTCTCTCTCCTCTCCCTACCCCGCAGCAGCAGCACTGGCAGCACTTCTTGGGTGTTTTCCGGCCATCTTTCCGGCGAACCCTCATGGTTTTCGACCCCCCCAACATCCTAGTACCTCAAGCTATCATCCTCCATCATCAAAACCCCTAAACCTCATCTCCATCTCAACTTATTTGCAATCAAAGTGAGTAATCTTGAAATTTGATCTTGTTGGTTTTGATTTTTATTTTAGTTTTGATTCTTGTTTTCATGTTTGTGATCAATGGTCCTGATGTTTTGATAGTTATTTTGGTATTGATCATAGTGAAGTTGAGCTTGAATCATACTAGGGTTTAGGGATGATCATGTTCATGCAAGCTTAAGTTAAAACCAAGGTTATAGATTGATTTGTATTTGATTTTATAACCTTTAGTTTTATTGATGATTATGATGATGCTTTTTGGTGATTTGGAATGATTTTACGTGAGGATTTATATGAAAAAGAGAGGAAAAAGTCAAAACAGTAAGGCTGGAAATTTCAGCAAAATAGGGTAGCATTCACGATTAAACTGGTAATGATTGGCCGATTGAAAAATTATGATTTTTGGTGGGTAGATAGTTCAGTGTGTTAGCTTTTAAACTCCTCTTGAATCGACTTAATCTGAGGTCTATGAAAAACATTATGGTCGTTTTACTGAAACTGCACAGAATAGACTAAAAACTGATACACTTATATTTTAGCCCCATTTTGGGAACCCTATTGTGGGAATCATATTTTGTGCCATAAATGAACATTTTTCAGGACTTCTCAATCTTTTCATATTGGCATTTTAGATCTCTATTTGAGTTGTAGAATGAGAGTTATGAATTTTTAAGTGAACTGACCTGCTTTGGTGCAAATTGGGCTATTATTTCAATTTCTGTACAGCGTATACTTGGAGGAAAATTCTAAAAATTTTACTATACATTGTCCATATTATTTTCGAATTTTCTGTAATATTTCATGAATTTGGGTTGAGTATTTTGAGTTTGGTGATTTTTTGAAGCTTTTTGAGCAATTGTGTAAAGAGCAATAATAAAGATTAAATGAGATTGATCATGCACTCATTTTGTATATTTTGGGCCACGTAAGGTCATTTGAGGGGGAAATGAATATTCATGGACTTTCATGGAGCTTTGAGCTTAATTAATGAGAAAGAAGAAGACAAATATACAATTTGGGAGCTTGTTCATGAGCTTTAAATCAATTATGGATTTTACAAAGAAAATACCAAGCTTAGTGAGCCTAATAGCTTCTATTGAGTTCAATGATTCTTTTGGGGTGGAATTCTATATCTAATGGATTTATGAATGAAATATGAGAAGTGAGGAGAGTTGTGATACAGAAACCATATTTATCAGACCAAGTTATTGCTGTTTATGCTATTTTGAACCAAGATATATCTCTCTTGGCCTCAAACCACTATTACTTACTCAATTCAGAATGTATCGAGTGTATTTATCAAGCCAATCTAGTGTACCTGCTGTTACCTTGAACCAAGCTATATATCAGCGAGCCTTAAACCCGTATCAGCAACCTATCTCAGAAAAGACCACAATCACTCCCTCATTTGTCACCATTAAGGCCTTTTCCTTTGTAATCTCATTTATCTCACTGTTGTCTATTTTACTTTCATTTACTTTATATCAAATTTAATTACTTTCACCAATGCAGTTTTGAAGTTATATTGAAATACTCAAGTTATGTATACCATTTAATTACTCAATTTCTGTTACACATACTTTTACTTACGCAATTATGTGAGTAAAGATCATTTACTGACTGCATACACTTATAATGACATTTATGAAACAGAGTCGAGGCCTAGTTATCGTTCCCCGTTATGCATAAGTGTTATCAAGTCAAAACGTATTTTTCAAGTAAGATGATATTTATGAAACAACTGACTTTTATCAAGTCAGATGACATTTTTAAAGACTCAAGGTACGTCCATTGCCTGTATCTTCAGAAAGCAGGACATGTTTATCAAGTTAGTACTCTTAATGAGTTTATCAATGAATCAGCTTATACAGTGATTTGCTATTTAACTTGTGACCCCGTCAGTTATCATCTATAGGACATCAGCCCATCATTTACCCGCGCGGCTTCAAGCCAACTCTTGATCGGATTGATAGGTGTACGCCTATGTATAGATCATATCATTGCAAGGGGTTCACATCCAAATAATAATGAGCAATTCAGTTTCATATTACTTTCATTTTCATTGTTGTTGCAAACTAAATGAATTGCAAAAGCAGGTACCCATCAACAGTTTTTCTATGCTCATTTTACAATACAGGAATGTATGTACTGAATTTTTGCTCGCATTTTCGACTTGTTTTCATGTTTTCCATTTTAGGTGATGAAGCATCACATGTTTCTCCTTTTAGCAAGCCCTTTTGGAAGTCATCAGATGCTCATAGTGGATTCAGCATAGCATGAACGTTGGGATCGACCTCAGAGTCAAGTTGGGTCTATATTCAACATACTTGTATAGTGTGGAGTGCGAGTTAGCGTATGGTATGATTAAGTCAATAGTATTGAAATTGAACTATTTATGGACTTTGGTCTTGAAGTGTTTCAATTTAATAGATTTTGTGATTGTGAACAAAAGGTGCAAGATTAAACGGTTTCAGTGAGCCTTGTCCTTATCAGGACGGTGGTAGCGCCTTTTATTATTAAGTCTTCCATTTGTAATTTTCCATAAATCATGTCATTAGCATTTTGGGGGTGTTACAATTTGAGAAAGAAAGGGAGTTCCAAGAAGAACATGTTATTTGAGATTTTTTACAAGTATAAAAACGTTTTTGAAATAATATTCATTGTTGCAAATATAAGCATTGGAAAACTTGTAATTAATTTTAAGCTTAGATCTAGTAGTACTAGTCATTTTCTCTTTTGTTTTTTCAAAATATTTTGAAGGAATTAAACCTTCTTGAATGCAATTCATATCGGCACCGATATCTAGAAGAGCGATGGAATGAAGTTTGAAATCTTTGACCATGATGATAATAGACACATACCATTTTTGAAAGTCAACACGATTAATAACTGAAAAGAATGCTTCCTAATTTTGGTCATTTGGACTTAATTTAAGAGAAGAATGAGGAGTTTGATTAGGAGGGTTTGTAGATTCAACAGAAGAAATTCGATTTTCAAGTTTTTGAAGTTGAGAAATAAGGATTGAATTTGTTTCATCAAGGAGGTTTTGCTTTCAATATGATTTTTTAATTCTTTAAATTTGGTTTGAGTTGATTTACTTCCTGTTTTAATTCTTTGACTGTTATTGATTTTGAGGGATTTGATCCTTGTCCGTCATAGGTTTCTAGTACTAGTTTTAGGCTAAAAGGCTGTATTCTTGATTTGGTAATGTTATCTTTAAGTAATAAATTTTTAAGCTCATAGAGGCATTGAGTTTTGATTTCTGGTTCCTCAATCTTTTCAACGATATCAAAGAGGAGTTCTTTTTAGGATTGATCTTTTGTGATAACGTTGCAATTATTAGGATAGATTGTAACGTCTTCATCTAAGGAGTTAGAACGGCTGGAATCAGATGTTTGAATTTCATAGAGGCCTTCTTCCGAATCGTCACGAATTAGAGGGGAAAGCATTATCTTTTGAAGTTTTTTATCTTCAAGTTTCATAATTTTTTCTTTCCACAGGCATTATTGGCTCTGTGTCCTACTTGATGAAATTCATGTAATAATTTGAGTTTGAGAAGGATTAGGAATAAGTATATTTTTATTGGAGAGGTTAGCTTTAGAGGTTCTCTTGGCGTTTTAGTCGTAAGGATTTTTCATTTCATACTTTTTAGGATAAACTTTTGAAGATTTCTTAATGAGTTTTTTCTTTTTGGATGAAGGAGCCTCTAGTTTTAGGTAACCAAAATGCTCACAAAATGATTAGAGTTCGTTTTGGAATAGTTTCTTTTAGAATGATATTTATTTTAAATTCTTAATTCAGTACAAAGACCAAAGCTGAATAAGAGACCATAAGTTAAATTATGCCATTGAATTTATGTTGTTCTGCAGTGATCTCTTAATTTTTGTCTTATTCTTTGAGAAAATAAAGTAGGTAATCCTGAAATGAATTTTTTTTCCAATAATTTTCATTAGCATCTTTCCTTTAAAGGACATAGATAAAAAAAATATCTTTATATCATTTGTAATCACTTAGACTTGAGCAACTTAGATTTTGAAATATTTCTAAATGAAAAGAGATTAATTCTTCAGTGTTTCCTATACAATACATGACTATGCTTTAAATAAGATATTCAACTGCATCATATTTATAAATAATTATTAGTTTGACTTCAGAAGTTTGTGGATCTTCATTGGTTTCTACTAAACTTTGTAGTTGATAGTGTAAGATATTTACTCTATCTTGTTTGGTAAGAATATTTTCCCACCAACTTTTTAATTAACCTGTAAAGCCAAATGCAAGGAGTTTAATGG
Source organism: Carnegiea gigantea (assembly GCA_029747015.1). NCBI lineage: Eukaryota > Viridiplantae > Streptophyta > Magnoliopsida > Caryophyllales > Cactaceae > Carnegiea > Carnegiea gigantea. The sequence goes on from JAKOGI010004412.1 coordinate 9,755, forward strand.
CATCTTCCACAGAGACTCCTTTTGCAACATGTGAAGATGCACAAATAGCCATTTCTTGAAGAGTATTGGCAATTTTATATTCTTCCTTTCTATCTATATTCCATTGATAAACAGTATTTCTATCATAACTTGGTTAAATTAATGGTTTATTGGTTTCAAGTCGACTCTAGAATAATATGGTTGACTAGGATTTCTAATCTTCCATCTATTACTCTGAGTACCTAATTTATTAACTTGAGTTTTATT
>JAKOGI010004412.1:12500-26940 GCA_029747015.1 Carnegiea gigantea
AGGTTGAATGTCACATATTAAATAGAGTTTCGTCTATTAAGAACATCAAGAGATGAAGAAGTCTTGCTCTAAATTCTTTCTGCAACTACATATTCTTGAAATCTTTGCAATCGATTAGGAGATTGTCTAATAGACCTCACAGCAACTCGAACATGCTTAACTGACTTCCTAACAACCTTGCGCCCATTCAATACAACCAAATTAAGCATGTGAGGAACACACCTAACATGCAAGAATTCCCTACCACATAAAAGGAAATGACTATGTTGCTTAAAATCACTAATAAGGGCAGTTGATATGGAGCAAGTTTCGAGTTTGGGCCTACTCTCACTAGTAAGGGTCTCAAACCAAGCTGGTACAATTGCCCCTAGGTCAAGGACTAGGACCCTCTAGGTCAATATTGACTTGGGATTGACTTAGGACCCTTAAAAATGCCCAAATAAACTTGAGAAAGGCGGTTAGGCAATTAGTAGCCCTAAATAAGTAGTTTAACCACAAAATCCTCCCAAAATCATCTTATTAGCTCATTTTCAGTTTTCTAGGCAGAATATTTCACCTCATTTCTACCGCAATGTTAACCAGGAAAATGAGCTCTAATTTCTATAAATTATACATGGACAGAAAGCTCCAAATGTCTATTTCGAACAAATATTGAATTGCACTCAAACTCTAAGTATTAAGAAAATTATGGACTAAAAATTGAGCAAGGGTCGGTCCAGGATTGTAAAATGCATGGCTCTAATTATGGGCTTAATTAAGAAAGTTACAGCTGTAATTTTGGAGATTAATCAGCATAGGATGATTCTTCACACACCAAGGAAAAATTATCAAGCGGCCGCACCCCCATTGGAGGAGTAGAGCGTCCCCAAGGTTCCCCAGAAGTTGGAGGAAAAATCCTAAACAATACAGCTCACCTTGATTGTAATTATCTCAAGCATTTTGATTTATTTTTCCAGGACAAATTTATAAGCCTTCCATTGGCCCACTTGCCCCACCAATGTACAGCTAATTCTCCCTCTAATTGGGTATTTGTAGACCGAAGCATCTCCATAAAATTCAGACTTGTTGAATAATATAAGGACTTAAAACTTGGTGCTTTTCTCAAAATATACATATATCTACAGATACATACATACAAACATATATATATATATATATATATATATATATATATATATATATATATATATATATATATATATATATATATATATATATATATATATATATAGATATATAGATATATACATATATATATATAACACACACACAATAACATAGTATATATATATATATATATCATACATACAAACATAATACACAAAGACATATACAACATGAACATATAAGGTACACACACAAACATTAGAATATATATATATATATATATAGATATATATATATATATATATATATAAGTATATTATATATATATATATTAATATATAGTATATATATATATTTATTATATATATACACAACACACACACACACACACACACACACAACATACATACAACATACATATATATATATATATATATATATATTATATTATATATATATATTATATATATATTATAATATATATATATATATATATAATATATAATATATTATATATATATATGCATATATAGATATACTATAATATATATCATACATATAGTAATATATATATTATATATATATATATGTACACATGTATAATGTGTGTGTGTGTGTGTACAGATACGAATATGTTACATAGCATATACATAATATATAATATAATATATATATATATATATATATATATATATATATATGTATGTACACATAATATGTAGCATATTGTGGGTGTGGTGTGGTATTATATATATATATATATATATATAATATAATGGATGTATGTAGTATTAATATATATAGATACATATATATAATATATATATATATATATATTATATATGTGGGTGTGCGGTGTGTGTGTATGTATCTAATGTGTATATATATTTACATATGTGGGGTGTGTGTGTGTGTTTTGTGTGTGTATATATACTACACACACACAATATAGGATATATACAAACATATATATATATATATATATCTATATATAAATATATGTACAGACATATATATATGCATATACGGTCTATAAATATATATACATTATACATATATATATATATATATATATATATATCATATATATAGATGATAGTATGTGTATATATATAGATATATATATAATATAATATATATATATATATAGTTATATAATATATATATATATATATATATATATATTCATATATATATGTATATACGTGTATAAAATATATACATATATATATAGATATGTGCTGTGTGTGTGTATATATATGTACATACAATATATATATTACATATATATATATATAGTGTGTGTGTGTGTGTTGTGTGTGTGTCTTGTACACATGTACAACATATAACATATAAGATATACATATATATTATACTATATATAATATATATATATATCTTATATATATATATATATATATATATATATATATATATATATATATATATATATTGTAATACCCACGTAATTTATATTCCTTTAAGTTGTTCGCAATGCCTTTTTGCGCTATGAAAACCGTATTTTATTAGGGATATAAGCTAAAATTATTTTCTAAGTGCCTATGTGAGTGTTAATTTTATTAAAAAGGATGCTATGGCCACTGTTATTATTATTACTATTAATATTATTATTGGTTTTGAAAATTGTTCGATGATTTTTAATAAGCGTTATTAAAGGTTATTAACGAGTACTAAATCGATTAGGAACCCGAATATGATTAGGTTGTCAATCTTAGAATTAGCTCGATGATTATTAAATCGAACTTTGATATTTTTGGGAGCGAGTAATTGATGAAGGGTCACGTTATCGATTTTGGGTTTAGAATTCGGGTTACGAATTGGACTAGCGGTGTGGAGTATCGAATAGTTTGGGACAAAAAACATAATAGAAGAGGGGCATTTTTGTAATTTCGCTAACCCCTTTCTTCTTTCCCCTCCTTCCCGTCGCGACCCCCCAGAACCCGACATCCCTCTCTCTCCTCTATTATTCTTCTTCCTCCTCTCGTTCTCCACTATACACGCACTAGACAAGCTCGAATTCGGGTAGATTTTTGACACACACACCTGCAAAACTCACCCATTCAATCTCCCCTACAAGTTAGCCACCATTTGGTGCGAATCTGGGCAGAGTTTCAAGCAAACCAACCACGTTTCCGGCGGTTCTGGGCGGCGAATCGGGGTCCAAACACATACCCCAGTTATGGCCACGCAATTCACCTCTTAGTTGCTTCAATTTTCTATAAATTAGGGTAGAAATCGCTGCTTTCGAACGCCCGATTCAACCTCAAATCAGTAAGTGAGTTTTGGATCTGTTTTAGGGTTCGAATTTTGGGAATTTGGGCATGAATCGCGTGCTGCTCGTTTGACCATTGGGCAAGGTCAGAAATTAGAGGTGTTCGGATACCGAAAGTCAACCCCAAAGCTTTCAAACGAAACGCTAGCTTGGAATCGAGGTGAGGGTTCCTTTCCTCCTAAATTAGTATTAATTTCAACGATTTTAACTAAATTAGTTAGCACATGTTGATTTGAGGTTAGAAATCAGTTTGGGTAAACCTAGAATTGAAATTGAGGAATTTACGAACATGGTGTTAATTTTAGGTTAATAGCATGTTGAAACTGCTGCTGAATTATTAATGGCTAGACAGTTTGAAGGGTTGTGGAATTATCAATAATCAGATTATCGCCTTAGTATAGTTCCTTCGTCAATTTATTAATCCTGAATCGTATTTTGAAGATTAAAAATGCTGCTTGGGCAAATTAGGGCGTCAGCAAAGCATGCTGATTTCTATTTGGGAATTGCCATTAAATCAATACGACCATGTTTAAATTCTGTTTAAGGTTATCGATGAGCATCTATGCTTCTATATGATGCTTTTGTGAATTATTGGTTTGTTTATGACAATATTAAATCGAGTTAGAAGTTGGATGGCTTGAGGTGGAACTATTGAGTGGTTTGAGGTTATTGTGGTCGTTGTTGTATGAAGAGGTAATCTGGGTTGTGAATTGCCGTAATCATGTGGTTTGCAAGGCCATGTGTGGCTCAATGGGCAGATGCTGCCGAGTTGTGATATGAAGTGTATAAATGTGCTATGTGTGAACTCTTTTCCTCCGATATGCTACGTGATATTATGTGATTAATTCTTGAAATCGTAGATGTCTTTAACAAGAAAAGGTCATTTGGAAAGCTTGTTTTACATGTTTGAGAATGCTTTTAAGTTTATCAGTTGTTTATTCGCTTGTTAGGACGTCTAAGGTGTAAAAAGATCCTAAATCATTGAATTACTCAGTTAGTAACTCGACTAAATAGTTGATAAGTTTAGGAAGTTCAAAAGCGAACTAAAATTGAGTTCAAAAATGTTTTAAGACATGGGTTTGCGTATGACCTCTCCTTGGGTTTAAAAGGATTTAAACGACCTGAAAAAGGCATCTTAAGGTGCTAATTATGAAATTTAGCTTATTTGTATGCTATTTGCCTATTTAAGTATCAATTGAGTTTCGAGTTAAGAGCTAGTAAACCCATTATGTTTTAGGAAGCGCTTACGTTGGAAGTTTTCGAAGGAACCTTGTTTGTCTTATAAATGAGCCAAGTATTTTAAGTTTTCGAATAGTAGCAAGTTCGGAACGGTTTAAGCCTTCAATTTATTTATACACCCTCCTTAAGTTTTAAAAGGAATTAAAACGAGTTATAGAATGATAACTGAAGACTTTAATACGAATCTAATTTGAGTTAAACGCTAACTGAGTATTTTGAGTTCTAAATGGGTTTCTTTTGATGAATTAGCAAACTCATTATGTTTAAAAGAAACATATAAGTTAAAAACAAAGTCAATTACGATTTAGCAAACTTATTATGCCTATATGAAGCATTTCAGTTAAAAACGAAATCGTTTTATGAACTAACAAATGTATTACGTTATTGAGAAGCTTTTAAATTAAAAACGAAGTCGTTTTGCGAACTAACAAACGTATTACGTTATTGAAAAGCATTTAAGTTAAAACGAAGACTTTTTACGAACTAGCAATCGTTTTACATTTATAAGAAGCTTTTAAGTTAAACACGAAGTGGTCTTATGATTTAATGAACTTATTACATTTATAAGAATCTTTTAGTTGAAAACGAAGTTGTTTTACGATTTAGCAAACTTGTTACGTTTATACGAAACTTTTAACTTAGAAACAAAGTTGTTTTATGAATTAGTAAACGTATTACGCTTATAAGAAACTTTTAAGTTAAAAGTAAGGTCGTTTTATGAGTTAGTAAACGTATTACGTTTATAAGAAGTTTTTGAATTAAAAACGAAGTGAACTATAAGCATTTAGAAAGGTTATGATCGTTTTGTAAAAAGGTAAGATTTCAGTACAGTAAGCAACTGAAGAAGAGAAATAAAATACGTTTTTAAATGCCAAGAAAATGCTAGGCAATTAGCCAGGGTGGGAACTGGACGCAAAGATGGCGTGAGCTGTTTCCCCCTAAAGAAATGTTAGGAACTGGACTCAAGATATGAATTATCCTGGTGTGAGCTATTCCTGAAAACTGAATGCAAAGATGGCATGAGCTGTTTCCCCCTAAAGAAATGTTAGGAACTGGGCTCAAGATATGAATTATCCTGGTGTGAGCTGTTCCCCAGATAAGTTATGATGTGTGACGTGTAAGAAAACCTTGAGGGGGATTGGACTCAAGATATGATTATCTTGGTGTGAACTATTGCCCCACAGAGGATAATATTGAAGTTAGAATTTATTTACTAAGACGCGTTTTGGCCAAAAGTTAAGTACGTATACCCCAGGGATAATGTGAGTTGTGAGTGACGATCTTACTTAAGGCCAATGTAAACCTCCCCTAGCCAGCACAATAAGATGTTTATATGCTATGAGTAAGTTTCTAATAAGTAAGAAAAGAAGTTGGCATTCCGCCATTTTAAGTATTTCATAAAAGAAAGATTTATAAGGGCCATAATGAGGACATATTAAATAAGATTTGAAAAGCTTATGAAGGTCATTAGAGGACCATTACGAAAGAAGTTCTTTTAAAGAATACGAGCCTCAAGAGGCCGAGTAAAGTGTTTTGAGAAAAGAAAGAAAGCTTTCAAATGTGCACCTCCTGCTCATTTTTTATGAAAGAATTTCTAAGTATAGTCAAATGAAGTTTCAAATGTTGCATTGTTTGTGCAGGCTTTTCAATGTGCATATTCTATGAAAGCATGTTTCTTGCCAAGTCTTTCTTACCAGTTTAGATGTTTCGAGAACTTTTAGAAAAAATTATAAGCTTTAAAAGAGTTGGTGTGAATTATAAACCATTCTTGGTATTTATCGAGAGTCACTATGTTTTCAAAAGTGGGTTTAGAAGCGTTTATATTCAATCCTTCTTGCCTACTTGTTTATGTGCCTGAATGCCTGCTAGTAGGGAAGTTTGATCATTAAGGGCCTAAAATTGAGTTGAGTGGTTGGAATGAAGTTTAAGGAAGGTAATCATTCCTTGGGAACTATGATTGCCTAATATGATAGCAAAGTATAAATGCTTGATATGTGGCTATTATTAGTATTATTGCCTGCAACTGTTTTATTTTTAAGGAGTGGGGCAATTCTCAATGAGCGTGTGGTTGCTCATCCCTTTATAATTCCCCTTTTTCCCTGGTTCAATTTGAGCAGGCATAAGAGATCCTTTGAAGTTGTTTGATGCTGACCCCACAGAAGTCTCTGCCAGCTTTGCGAAGTGTTTGATGCCTACCACGTTGTAAATTTTTAAGTTCATTGTTGTATGTGAAGGCATGTAGCCGGCTCTATACCTGTATATGTAGCATTCTGACCCTTGTTTTAGTTGTTCGATCGTTAGTGATCCGGGCGAGTGGCCCGAGGCAGTGAACTTACATTATTTTAGCATATGTTATACCTTATTACCAGTTTACAGGTACCCTTAGCTAAGCTAAAACCCTAAAATATTGCTCAAATAAGGGAAACTCTGGTAGTTTTGTTTTAGAATGACTATCTAAATGCTAATCCAAACCCTCGATCTTCAAGAGCCTTAAGGATTTCCCTCTAGGAAGTCCTGGCGATGTGACTCTCCCTAGGTTGGGGGCGTTACATTAGATGGTATCAGAGCCATAGGTTTGCATCATGCATTTAGATACCATAATAGGCATATGCTGTGTGAAATACGTGACTTATGTGCTCATATGGTCGTGTCTTACTTGGTATTACTTGTATTAACAAGTGTGTAACATGTAATATGTATGTATATGCTGGTTACTCGCTTACTATTACAGTGGTAGTGTAGGATTGTTTTCCACATAGTTAATTACGCATATCTACCCTTCTCGTGGGCTGCGTGGAATGTGGTCATGTATTAGCAAGCTTTGGAGATGCATAATCGACGGGCTTCCTACAGAGTCCCCCAAAATGATTAGGTGGTTGGCTTTATAAGGAAGATATTGATGGATGGTAAATGGAGGGAAGTAGCAATCACCTTGCGACATTGAACCTTACGCATGAATGTATATACCCCTTTCACCTATCGGGGTTTGGTAGAATTTCTACTACGGGCGGAACACCGTATAAACCACGCAGGGTCCACTTCATTTCAAAGAAGCGCTGTTGCCGCCCAACTCGTCCAGACCGAACTCATTCAGCCTACAGTGAGCCAACACCTCCCCACCACTGTGGCTGAGAGAAACCAACTACAGTATCACTAAATAGACGCTTCTTTGCTGAGAAACCCGAAGCAAGACGCTGCAAATGAATTGCCACGTTGTGGGTGCATTGGGTAGATGCCTATGGACCACTCTACCCTCGAGGATGGCAAGCTACCATACTTAGGATGGAGGAGCTAGTGGATGGAACACACGACAGCGAATATGCTCCCACTAAGATATTGAACTATTAGCACCGAACCACAACCAAACTGAGAGTTCAGACGAGTCTATAGCCGACGACTTCCGTGGAAGTGACAACTCAGGCGAGGAGTGAGAAAGAAGAGCGTGAACCCATGTTCACAGATGTTATGTTGTATGAAAATAAACCAAATGTAAGCTTTTAAGTTGTTTCTTTTAAATATGAAGCATTAGAGTGATGAAGAGTATTCAATGACCTTATGTTCCACTACTACTGTCCAAATGAAATAAATGTAGTTGGTGCTTTCCAAGTGTTATGAATTCACTAGTTTGTTCAAGCATATACGTGCATTTTCCTTGAGTAAAATGTGATATGCATGTACAATTACATGAAGGTTGAGCTGAGATTAAACTAGTAGCTATACATAACATCTTTCGCCCACTTGTAAATCATTCCATCAGCCAAGGAATCATACCCCTATAGGCCCCAGAGTGATCACATGTTAACCCTCGTCGAAAATGGAACTAAGTAATTCCTTGTGTGAATGTGTGACAGATGCCTCCTTGACGCGAGCTAACACCAGAACCAACTACCATGGAGATGATATGCTGGTTTAATAAGATTAAACCTCCCGAGTTTGAAGGTGGAACTGACCCTATGGTATATGAGGAGTGGCTTAGGAGAATGGAAAACTTATTTGAAATCATGGAGTGCCCTGAGGGATTTAAGGTGCATCTGGCCACCTATCAATTTGAAAAAGGAGTTGAATTCTAGTGGGGAACGGTAAAACCTAGAGCGGGTGAACCCGCTTTAACCTGGAATCAATTGAAAGCCTTGGCGGACGCTTAATATTACTCTCATGATGTAAGAAGAACAAAGGAATGGGAGCTCTTATGCCTAAAGCAAGGAGAAATGAGTGTAATAGAATATGCGGCAAAGTTTAACGAGCTGAGCCGCTTTGCACCTAACCAAGTGGCCACCGAAGAAATGAGGATGGACCACTTCGAACAAGGATTAAAAGAAGAAATAAAGCAGATAATAGCGGAGTATGCCTATGCCAACTTTCAAGAAATGTACCAGAGGGCTGTGAAAGTAGCCCGTACCATAGATGAGATTGAGATTGAAAACAAAGAAAAAGGTCGAGCAAATAGGGAAATTGGCCCTGGACAATCTAATTCCCAAGAAAGCAGAAACTTCAGACGGTTTAAATCTGAGATAAAACAGGATAAGAGGAAGCAAGCCATCCAATGGAAACCAAGGAAAACCTGTGGCCACATCAGCACCCTGGCCCATGCAGAAGCTTTACAGGCTCATGTTTTGAATGTGGTGATATGGGTCACAAAGTCGCTAATTGCCCAGGGGCCACGTGGAATAATCAGAGTAATATTCAGAGATCTGGAATGGGAGTCAACCCAACGGCACAACAAAGTTGCCTTCCAGTTGGTGTTCCCTCAGGAAGCAATAGAAACAGTAAGAAACCTCAAGTGGGAAGTCGAGCATTTTGATTGGAAGGAGATTCCACTAAGACAGTCCCAGTTACCCTCCCTATTAATGCTCGCAATTTAGCTGATTTTTTTTTTAACGTTACTCAGTCCATTTGTAAACCCGGGATTCGCAAAAAAGCTAGCCGGTAAGCCTGACGAGATGGATACCGAACTCCTTATGTCTACCCTTTAGAGATTGTGTTGTTATGGTTTAAGAAAAAACCCGTTGACTAGGTAAGACTGGAAACCCAAGGAGGGAATGTTACTTTGGAGATGGAGTGGATAGCTAAGCATGAAGTAGATCGGGATTGTGAAAGGAGTGCGGGAGAAGTATGCCCCCGTTATTTCCAACAAGTAAGCAATTTCGAGGACGAAATTCTTTTTAGGGGGGAGAGTGTAATACCCACGTACTTTATATTCTGTTAACTTGTTCGTAATGTCTTTTTACACTATGAAAACCGTATTTTATTAGCGATATGAGGTAAGATTATTTTCTAAGTGCCTATGTGAGCGTTAATTTTATTAAAAAAGATGTTATTGTCACTGTTATTATTAGTACTATTAATATTATTATTAGTTTTGAAAATCTTTCGATGATTTTTAATAAGCATTATTAACGGTTATTAATGAGTACCAAATCGATTAGGAACCCGAATACGATTAGGTTGTTAACCTTAGAAGCAGTTCGATGATTATTAAATCGAACCTCGATATTTTTGGGAACAAGTAATCGATGAAGGGTCACGTTATCGATTTTGGGTTTAGAATTCGAGTTACAAATTAGACTAGCGGTGTCGAGAATAGAATAGTTTGGGACCCCAAAAAAAAAATTAATAGAAGAGGGGCATTTTTGTAATTTCGCTAATTCCTTTCTTCTTTCCTCTCCTTCCCGTCGCGACGCCCCCAGAACCCGACATCCCTCTCTCTTCTCTATTCTTCTTCTTCCTCCTCTCATTCTCCACCATACACACACCAGACAAGCTGGAATTTGAGCAGATTTTTGACACACACACCTATAAAACTCACCCATTCGACCTCCCCTACAAGTTAGCCACCATTTAGCACGAATCTGGGCAGAGTTTCAAGCAAACCAACCACATTTCTGGTGGTTCTGGGCAGCGAATCAGGGTCCGAACACGTACCCCAGGTATGGCCACGCAATTCACCTCTTAATTGCTTCAATTTTGTATAAATTAGGGTAGAAATCACCGCTTTTAAACACCCGATTCAACCTCAAATCAGTGAGTTCTGGATCTGTTTTAGGGTTTGAATTTTGGGAATTTGGGCGTGAATCACGTGCTGCTCGTTTGACCAGTGGGCAAGGTCGAAAATTGAAGGTGTTCGGGTACTGAAAGTCGAGCCCAAAGCCTTCAAACGAAACCCGAGCTTGGAATCAAGGTGAGGGTTCCTTTCCTCCTAAATTACTATTAATTTCAACGATTTTAACTAGATTAGTTAGCGCAAGTTGATTTGAGGTGAGAAATCAGTTTGGGTAAACCTAGAATTGAAAATAAGGAATTTACGAACATGGTGTTAATTTTGGGTTAATGACATGTTGAAACTGCTGCTGAATTATTAATGGCTAGACAGTTTGGAGGATTGTGGAATTATCAATAATCAGATTATCGCCTTAGTGTAGTTCCTTTGTCAGTTTATTAATCCTGAATCGTATTTTAAAGATTAAAGCAAATTAAGGCGTCAATAAAGCATGCTGATTTCTGTTTAGGAATTGCCACTAAATCAATACAACCATGTTTAAATTCTGTTTAAGATTATCGATGAGCATGCTATGCTTCTATATGATGGTTTTGTGAATTATTGGCTTGTTTATGACAATATTAAACAGAGTTAGAAGTTGGATGGCTCGAGGTGGAACTATTGAGTGGTTTGAGGTTCTTGTGGTCGTTGTTGTGTGAGGAGGGAGTCTAGGTTGTGAATTGCCGCAATCGTGTGGATTACGAGGCCATGTGTGACTTAATGGACAGATTCTGCCGAATTGTGATATGAAGTGTATGAATGTGCTATGTGTGATCCCTTTTCCCCCGATATGTTACGTGACATTATGTGATTCATTCTTGAAACTTTAGACGTCTTTAAAAAGAAAAGGTCGTTTAGAAAGCTTGTTTTACACGTTTGAGAATGCTTTTAAGTTTATCAGTTGTTTATTCACTTGTTAGGACGTCTAAGGTGTAAAAAGGTCCTAAATCATCGAACTACTCAGTTAGTGACTCGACTAAATAGTTGATAGGTTTAGGAAGTTCAAAAGCGAACTAAAAGTGAGTTCGAAAACGTTTTAAGACATGGATTTGCGTATGACTTCTCCTTGGGTTTAAAAGGATTTAAATGACCTGAAAAGGACATCTTAAGGTGTAATTATGAAACTTAGCTTATTTGTATGCTATTTGCCTATTTAAGTCTCAACTGAGTTTCGAGTTAAGAGCTAGTAAACCCATTATGTTTTAAGAAGCGTTTATGTTGAAAGTTTTCGAAGGAACCTTATTTGTCTTATAAACGAGCCAAGTATTTTAAGTTTTTGAATATTAGCAAGTTTGGAACGTTTTAAGCCTTCAATTTATTTATACACCCTCCTTGAGTTTTGAAAGGAATTAAAACGAGTTATGGAATGACAACTGAAGATTTTAATACGAATGCAATTTGAGTTAAACGCTAAGTAAGTATATTGAGTTCTAAATGGGTTTCTTTTCATGAATTAGCAAACTCATTATGTTTAAAAGAAACATATAAGTTAAAAACAAAGTTGATTGCGGTTTAGCAAACTTATTATGCCTATACAAAGCATTTAAGTTAAAAACGAAGTCGTTTTACGAACTAACAAACATATTACGTTATTGAGATGCTTTTAAGTTAAAAAAGAAGTCGTTTTACGAACTAACAAATGTATTATGTTATTGAGAAGCTTTTAAGTTAAAAACGAAATCGTTTTATGAACTAACAATTGTGTTACATTTATAAGAAGCTTTCAAGTTAAACACGAAGTGGTCTTGCGATTTAGCGAACTTATTACATTTAGAAGAAGCTTTTAAGTTGAAAACGAAGTCGTTTTACGATTTATCAAACTTATTACATTTATACAAAGCTTTTAAGTTAGAAACGAAGTCGTTTTACGAATTGGTAAACGTATTACGCTTATAAGAAACTTTTAAGCTAAAAGTAAAGTCGTTTTACGAGTTAGTAAACGTATTACGTTGATAAGAAGTTTTGAATTAAAAACGAAGTGAACTATAAGCATTTAGAAAGCTTATGATCGTTTTGTAAAAAGGTAAGGTTTCAGTATAGTAAGCAACTGAAGAAGAGAAATGAAATACGTTTTTAAAGGCTAAGAAAGTGCCAGGCAATTGGCCAGGGTGGGAACTGGACGCAAAGATGGCATGAGCTGTTTCCCCCTGAATAAATGTTAGGAACTGGACTCAAGATATAAATTATCTTGGTGTGAGCAGTTCCTGGAAACTGGATGCAAAGATGGCGTGAGCTGTTTCCCCCTAAAGAAATGTTAGGAACTGGACTCAAGATATGAATTATCTTGGTGTGAGATGTTCCGGGGAACTGGACTCAAGATATGAATTATCTTGGTGTGAGTTGTTCCCCAGATAAGTTATTATGTGTGACGCATAAGAAAACCTTGAGGGGGACTGGACTCAAGATATGATTATCTTGGTGTCAGCTGTTGCCCCACAGAGGACAATATCGAAGTTAGAGTTTATCTGCTAAGATGCATTTCGGCCAAAAGTTAAGTGCGTATACCCCGGGGATAACGTGAGTTGTGAGTGACGATCTCACTTAGGGGCAGTGTAAACCTCCCATAGCCAGCACAATAAGATGTTTTTATGCTATGAGTAAGTTTCTAATATGTAAGAAAAGAAGTTGGCATTCCGCCATTTTAGGTATTTTAGAAAAGAAAGATTTATAAGGGCCATAACGAGGCCATATTAAATATGATTTGAAAAGCCTATAAACGTTATGAGAGGACCATTATAAAAGAAGTTCTTTGAAAGAATACGAGCCTCCAGGGGCTGAGTAAAGTGTTTTCAGAAAAGAAAGAAAACTTTTAAATGTACACCTCCTACTCATCTTTTATGAAAGAATTTCCAAGTATAGTCAAATGAAGTTTCAAATGTTGCATTGTTCGTGTAAGCTTTTCAATGTGCATATTCTATGAAAGCATGTTTCTTGCCACGTCTTCCTTACCAGTTTAGATGTTTCGAGAACTTTTAGAAAGAATTATAAGCTTTAAAAGAGTTGGTGTGAATTATAAACCATTCTTGGTATTTATCGAGAGTCACTATGTTTTGGTCATTAAGGGCCTAGAATTGAGTTGAGTGGTTTGAATGAAGTTTAAGGAGGGTAATCATTCCTTGGGGACTATGATTGCCTAATATGATAGTAAAGTATGAATGCTTGATATGTGGCTATTATTAGCATTATTGCCTGCAACTGTTTTGGTTTTGAGGAGTGGGGAAATTCTCACTGAGCGTGTGGCTGCTTATCCCTTTATTATTCCTCTTTTTCCCCGGTTCAATTTGAGCAGGTATAAGAGATCCTTTCAAGTTATTTGATGCCGACGCCACAGAAGTCTATGCTAGCTTTGCAAAGTGTTTGATGCCTACCACGTTGTAAACTTTTAAGTTCACTGTTGTATGTGAACGCAGGTAGCCAGCTTTGTACCTGTATATGTAGCCCTTGTTTTAGTTGTTTGATCGTTAGTGATCCGGGTGAGTGGCCCGAGGCAATGAACTTGGATTATTTTAGCAGATGTTATACCTTATTACCAGTTTACAGGTACCCTCAGCAGATGTTATGTACACACACATACATACTTATATATATATATATATATATATATATATATATATATATATATATATATATATATATATATATATATATATATATATATATATATATATATATATCTGTGTATATATATATATATATATATATATATATATATATATATATATATTTGCATGTAGGCATATATGCATATGGATGTATGTATATAT
>JAKOGI010004413.1:0-26906 GCA_029747015.1 Carnegiea gigantea
TACGTTAAATTAACTTCGATCTTAATTCCGTTTTAAACTATAACTCATTAACTTGAATCGAAGCTAAATACGTTAAATTAACTTCGATCTTAATTCCGTTTTAAACTACAACTCATTAACTTGAATCGAAGCTAAATACGTTAAATTAACTTCGATCTTAATTCCGTTTTAAACTATAACTCATTAATTAGGCATAATTCATTTTAAAGTCATTTTTCAAGCGCGATTTAACACGTATCGATTTGAAGAGTCATTCATTGCCTCGGAATTACATTTCAAGCCTATTTAAGTCGTTTTAGCATAACATGATTCGAGTTATGATCAGGCAGCGAGTTTGCACATGCATCAATTCAGGTATTATTGAAAGTACGGTTACAGCCTATAACAATTCCTGTGCTTTTCTAAGCTGAAAATTAACTGTTTCAAAACATGCATACTGACGGCAGTGAGCAAGGTATGTTTGTGCGGTTTGGGCGTGCATAAATAGGCTTGAAATTACGAGGCATCACATTTTCAATCAATCTCTGACATTTCTAACTACTTGAGCTAACCTTAATCTGACATGCAACATCATTCTACTGAATTCACACTTAAAATAACAGCAACAGCTTAGGAGAGGATGTTTACTCACCTGAAAGTGCTTGATTACCCACTCACTTGGCAGTAATTCACGCCCAAACCCTTTTGAATTCGTTCTTGGTTCAGCTACACCCAGAACCGAAACCCTAGCTTTGACTTGGTCGCGATTTGGGGTTGTCTGGGGTCGAATTCGACCCCCAGATTTATAGAGGAGGTGGAGTGGGCAGTGGCTCGCCGGAATCCGGCACGTGGGCGGTGGTTTTTAGGTGTTAGACGCGTGGTTGGAGAGCTGACTCGTTCGTGTGACGTGGGGAAGGAAAACAGGCAGTGGTTGGGTGGCTGGCGATGCGTGGGTGAGGCCAGACAGCTCCTCCTCTCGCCGGCGACACGTGACGGCCGGCGGTGACGCCAGGCAGCGACCGGTGGCCCGCGAGAGAGAGAGAGAGAGAGATGAGCGCGTCAAGCAGAGAGAGAGAGCGAGGTGCGAGAGGAGGGAGGTCGGGTTCTGCCCGACTTCGGTCCCCCTTCCCCCCTTTCAATCTTTTTTTTTTTTTTGGGTTAAACTAACAACATACAGCTAAATTTTGATCCGTACTCGCTAATAGTTTTGTTGAACTCAAATTGAACGACCTACCATGTACATTTTGGTTTAAACTTTGGGAAACTGCCAAGTAAAACGTAAAACGATTTTAAAAACTGGGTTTAGCATAGATTCAAATGTTTTATAAATAAGTAGCGTCAATGATAATATTAGTCAAATAATCGCCCCTTTTATTGAAACTAGTTGTTAAAAACTCACACGGTCGATTTAATACTTTCGTCGGATAACAAATTAAAAGTAACTGGTCAAATCAGCAACTAAACAGTTAGTCGGTGATAGCACGAAAGCATAGCCCTTACACTCTCCCCCCCTTAAAAGAATTTCGTCCTCGAAATTTGCTCACCTGGTGAAAATAATGCGGGATATTTCTCACGTATTTCGCTTTCTAACTCCCAAGTTGCTTCTGCCATCTTGTGATGTTTCCATAACACCTTAACATAGGGAATGCTCCTATTTCTGAGCTTCCTTTCCGTCTTCTCCAAAATCCGGATGGGTTCTTCTACATAGGTAAGATTTTCCTTAACTTGTAGGGGTTCATATCGGATGACATGATTTGGATCCGGAATATATTTCCTGAGACTGGATACATGGAATACATCGTGGATGCCTTGCAATGAGGGTGGTAAGGCCAATTGGTATGCAACCGATCCTACTTTTTGCAAGACTTCAAACGGTCCAATGAACCGTGGGCTTAGTTTCCCCTTTTGTCCAAATCTTATGCTCCTCTTAAGTGGGGACACTTTCAGAAATACATGGTCTCCAATCTCAAACTCCAGTGGCCTTCTCCTATTATCCGCGTAGCTCTTTTGTCTACTTTGCGCAACTTGCAATCTCTGGCGGATGGTCTTGATTATTCCGATCGTTTGGTTGATTAAGTCAACCTTGGATGGTTCCCTTTCTCCTATTTCATTCCAACAAACTGGAGTTCTGCAACGTCTACCATATAGCGCCTCGAAAGGAGCCATGCCTATACTGGCATGGTGACTATTATTGTACGCAAATTCAACCAGAGGCAAGTTATGATCCCAAGTTCCAGCAGAATCGAGGGCACAGGCTCTCAACATATCCTCCAGAGTTTGAATAGTTCTTTCGGGTTGACCGTCCGTCTGAGGATGGAAGGCCGTACTTAATCGTAATTTTGTGCCCATTGCTCTTTGAAACCCATGCCAGAAGTGAGATACAAACTTGGTATCGCGATCTGACACAATACTGAGTGGCACACCATGCAGTCTAACTATCTCCTTAATGTATAGGTTAGCTAGTTGCTCAGAGGTGAAAGTGGGCTTGATGGGCAAGAAGTGTGCAGCCTTGGTCAATATGTCAACTATAACCCACACACCGTCGTGTTGTTTGACGGTTTTTGGCATTCCAATCATGAAATCCATGGTGATGTGTTCCCATTTCCACTCAGGAATTGGCAAGGGTTGCAGTAACCCTCCAGGTTTTTGATGCTCGGTTTTCACCCGTTGGCACGTAAGACATCGAGCCACGTACTCTGCGATGTCCCTTTTCATGCCATTCCACCAGTAATGGGTCTTCAAGTCATGGTACATCTTCGTACTCCCAGGGTGTACAACAAGTGTGGAGTTGTGCGCCTCCTTTAATAATTCCTCCTTGAGAGCCGTTATGTTCGGTACACACAGTCTATTCCCATACCAAAGTACCTCATTTCGGATGGAGAATTCCTTGTTCTTTCCCTCTTTCATGCCTTTCTTTGTCCTCATAAGTTCAGGGTCATCCTTCTGCTGTTGTTTGATCGTTTCGATCAATGGCGAAGAGACTTGGAGCGCTGTCAAGTAGCCTTGATTTCCTCGCAGTACTCCCTCTATTTGTAGCACGTCGAGCTCCCTTAGGAGTCTCTTTTCTTGTGTAAGTAGACAGGCTACAGACCCCATGGATTTTCTACTCAGTGCGTCAGCCACCACGTTTGCTCTTCCAGGATGATATTTGATCTCCATATCATAATCCTTAAGGACTTCTAGCCATCTTCTTTGTCTCATGTTTAACTCTTTTTGAGTAAAGATGTATTTCAAGCTCTTGTGGTCAGTGTATACTTCACACTTTACTCCATAGAGGTAATGTCTCCAGATTTTCAAGGCAAATACCACCGCGGCCAATTCTAGGTCATGTGTTGGATAATTCTCTTCGTAGGGCTTCAATTGGCGAGAGGCATAAGCAATAACTCTATCTTTCTGCATTAATACACAACCAGTCCCTTCTTGGACGCATCACTGTAGATTACAAATCCTTCATTGCCTTCAGGTATCGCCAATATTGGTGCAGATACCAAACGTTTCTTTAGCTCCTGAAAGCTATCTTCACACTCTGGGGTCTATTCAAATTTAGTGGCCTTCCGAAGTAGTTTGGTAATAGGTAAGGCTAGTTTTGAAAATCCTTCTACAAACCTTCGATAGTAGCCAGCTATACCTAAAAAGCTTCACACTTCGGAGACGTTTGTTGGTCTTGGCCAGTTTATAATGGCCTCTACCTTTGCCGGATCCACCGAGATGCCATCTTTGGTCACTATGTGTCCCAGAAATTGCACCCTTTCTAACCAGAACTCACACTTTTTAAGTTTGGCATATAATTTGTGCCCCTCTAGGGTTTTCAGCACCATTCGTAAGTGGTTTGCATGCTCTTCCTTGGTCTTGGAGTAAACCAGGATATCATCGATGAACACCACTACAAATTTATCTAGGAAGGGCCTAAGGACTCTGTTCATCAAGTCCATAAAGAAGGCAGGAGCGTTCGTTATTTCGAACGGTAACACCAAGAACTCGTAGTGGCCATATCGAGTGCGAAAAGCAGTTTTAGGCACGTCCCCCTTCTTGATCTTCAATTGATGGTCCCCCGATCTCAAATCAATCTTCGAGAACACCGAAGCACCAGCCAATTGATCAAACAGGTCATCAATTCGAGGGAGTGGGTATTTATTCTTAACCGTTACCTTGTTTAGTTCTCGGTAGTCAATACATAACCTCAAACTCCCATCTTTCTTCTTTACAAATAGTACTGGTGCTCCCCAGGGTGAAACACTAGGCTGAATTAACCCCTTATCTAGTAGCTCTTGCAACTAAGTTTTCAACTCCGCCAATTCCGCAGGTGCCATTCGATAAGGTGCCTTGGATATTGGAGCGGTTCCAGGCACTAGTTCAATGGTGAATTCGATTTCTCTGTCGGGCGGTAGCCCCGGTACCTCTCGAAACACCTGTGGAAATTCTCTCGCTACCGGAATCTCACTCAAGTCCGGCTCCTTTAGTTCTGCGACCTCAATTGCACACCAATAGCCCTGACATCCTTTCTTCAACATTTTGAGTGCTTGCATAGGAGATACCGTTGGAATGGTTATTTGGTGGCCACTTCCCTTAAAGGTTACTCTTTCTCCATTGGAGGCCGTGAAGGTAACCAGTTTTCTCTCGCAGTCAATAGTAACTTTATGTCTCATTAACCAGTCCATCCCTAGAATAACATCCCAACCTTGTATATCCAGCTGTATTAGGTCTACAGGGAGAGTTCTCCCTTCCAATTGAATAGCACAGTCCTTAAAGACAAGGTCGGTATAGTAAGCAGACCCTAAGGGGGTAGTCACACATAATTGCACATCCATTTCACTGGGCTTGCTAGCGAGTTTCCTTGCAAAGGTAGGATTTACAAAAGAATGTGTGGCACCTGAATCAAATAAAACATAAGCATAAAGATGTTTAATAAAAAGGGTGCCTGATACGGTGGCAGTGAGGTCCTCCGCCTCACCTCCTTCCAAGCTAAACACCCGGCCACCTGCTTGCGGCCTTTTTCCACCTCGTTTGCCTTCTGAAGTTGCATTCACAGGAGGTCGGCCTCTTTGTGGAATTGGATTAGCCCCCGTGCCTGAACCTTGTGTACTGTTCTGCCGATTCCACGCCTTTTTGGGGCAATTTGCAATTTTGTGGTCCGTAGATCCACACCCATAGCATTCTTGTGTGCCATATCGGCACCGACCAGAGTGCATACGCCCGCATTGGTTGCAGGGTTCCAGCGCCTGCCTTGGTATAACTTGTTTTCCTTTTCCCCGGTTGTCGAAATTGCCGATCTTATTGCTTCCCTGGGTACTGGACCCTCCTTGATTAAACTTTCTTTTTGCTGGGCCAATCTGACGACTTTCCTCTTCGGTTTCAGCTATGACTCGGGCTATCCTCACCGCCCTCTGGTACATCTCCTGGAAGCTGGTGAAAACATGCCCAGCTATCATCCGCTTAATGGGTCCTTTAAGACCTTGCTCGAAGTGGTCCATCTTCATTTCTTCAGTTTGATTAGGCGCAAAGCGACTAAGCTCGTTAAATTTCGCCGCGTATTCTACCACACTCATTTGGCCTTGTTTCAACCGTAGAAATTCTTGTTCCTTTGCCCTCTTTACATCTCGTGGGTAATACTAAGCATCCATCACAGTTTTTAGTTGTTCCCAAGTTAGAGCTGGTTCACCCGCTCGAGGTTTGACAGTGCCCCACCAGAATTCTGCTTCCTTTTCAAACTGATGGGTCGCCAGACGTACTTTAAAATTTTCGGGGCAGTCCATTACTTCAAACAAATTCTCCATCCTTCTTAGCCATTCCTCATAGGCAAGAGGATCTATTCCACCACTAAACCTTGGTGGTTTCAACTTATTAAACTAACAAATCATCTCCAAGGCGGTTGGTGCTGCCATCTATTCCCTACGTGGAGGCATTGGCTACACAGTCGTTTATGCAAAGTTGCTTAATTTTTATTCATAAAAATAGATTGTCAAAAGCATTTTAAAAAAAACATGGTACAACATTAGACAGAATGTATAGAGCTTTAAGTATTTGTACGATCCTATTTTGATCGCACGAACACTTCTCAAAAATGCGCTTTCACGAATCACGAAACATTGGGTATCACTCTTGTTTATTCATTTCCGAACGCACACTAACTATGTTTTATTTAAATACAATGCACACATTGGCGACTCCAGGCTACACACAGCCCCTATTACCATCCTAATTACCACCTGAGGAACCCTCCTTAGGGGGATCATCTACCGTTGGATCATTCGAGCGCTCAGACTCAACTGGGGCTAGTAGGTCCCATAATACAAATGGTGGGGAGTACTCCACATCAGGTGCTCCATCCACCCGTTCTCTCATCCTCAGCATTGTGGCTTGCCAGCCCCGGGGGTATTGTGCACCGAATGAATCTATCCAACGTGCCTACAGAGTGGCTACTCACTTGTATCGTCTTGCCTGAGGGTTTTCTGTGAACAGAAGTCTCATTTGACGATGTTCAATCTGATTTCTCTCTACTATTGTGATTGGTAGTTGTTGGGTAGTAGCAGGAGCAATTAGAGCCGTATTGATCATTTGCATGGCAGCATCGCTCCTTCCCAAGGGGGTAATTCCTAAGGAGTCCACCCGCCCTTCTGCAAATATTAGGAAATCCACCAACCCTCTAAAAGTAAACGGTGTATAAGCTCCCCTATATACATAGAAGAGACGGAGGATAGAAGTGACTTCGGCCCATCTTCCCGTACATGGCATTGCTCTGATGAACTTGTACGTCCAGTGGTTCTGTGTGACCTGAGTGAGTCTCCACTGGTTGCTCTTAATCATTGCTTCCCAAAATATGACTGCATTCCATGCAGCCATCCATAAAGGTAGATACTCAAAATCATCAATGCTAAACACCATCTTACATCACCACACTGGGTTAGGAATAACACTATCAAGCACGCATTTGTTTGGAAATCCTAAGTTGTGTTTCTAATTCGCGTACACAAGTAAGCAAGCAAGCATGTAGTAAGCTCAAGTAAACACTTTAGGGCACCTACTTACACACATTGACGCTCCTAAGGTCACATCTATATGCATATGCAACCTATGGCTCTGATACCACCCAATGTAACACCCCCGACTACCTTTCAGGAATGTCACATCGCCAGGATCCCCCGAGGGAGACCCCTAAGGCTCTTCTTCTTTTAACTTTCTTCTTAATTTTTACCCAACTTTAGCTTAGGTTAGGAAAACCTGGGATGAAACCGGCAGAGTTCCGTCTGTGATTACAACAATTTCCAAAATTACATTACGAAGTTCAGGGTACCTGTGAACTTTTAAACCAAAATGCAAAATAACTAGGAGTACCAGCGAGTCACACACTTGTGGTGGGGCTTAAGCCCTTTACAAACATTTATTACAAAAGATTTACATAGGTTCATACTGCTAGAGCCTTTGAGCCACTACATGACCAACGTACGCACTTTCTTAAAACAAAGCATCACTTCAGATGGCTTCACAACTTCACATTATAGATACATCAGCGGAAGCAACTAACGGTCCATTCATTCTTCACCTGGGGGAAAAAGGGGAGAGGAAATGGAGTGAGCCACCACATGCTCAGTGAGTGTTCCTCCACTCCTTAAAACAAAACCCTTTTCAAGTAATAATGCTCACAATATTCACTTATCAGGCATTTAGCTAATACTAACATGGTATTAGGCAACATATTATAGGACACATGTTGAAGAACATAAACATCGGACAAGTCTCGACTTATGTATTCACTAGGCACATTTGAATGTCATTTCACGATTCACCAGCACGTCACATATTCTATTTGAAGACACATTCATCATATTTAAGAACATTTTCTTTAAATCTGCAATGAAACTTTCTTTGAACGTTTGAAAGCATTTCATAACCTTGAGGTTCTCAATCTTTTGAAAGAGTTTACATTTTGCATACGTAGTAAAACGACCCTCATGAGCATTTCATATTCATTCCATATGGCCTCTTTGGGCCCGTAAAACATTCCTTTATTTTAAAACCCACAAAATGGCGAAGGCCAATTGCTTTTCTTATCTTGGTAGGAAAATACTTCTGGCATAAGATCATTACAGGGTGCTGATTGGGTGAGAACTATTCTCGACCCCATAGTGAGCCCTAACGCTCACGCTTAAGCTCTTACTCCCGGGATGGCTACATATAATATATCGGACCATTACATTAGCCCTCGTCAGGGCCTCTAGGGTTTATCCGGACTTATCCCCTAGGTTAACATACATCATATCATATTGTCCGCAGCACATTATCTTAGCCACTTAAAGCGTATCGGCCATACCGGCTAGTAATTTTCCGTTTCAAACAATAAAATCATTCAATGTATAATTCCCATCTCCCTTTTGTTAAAAATGTTTTAGGGATTCCTCCCAAACATTATTTGAATAGCTAAAATAGGCCATAGCTCGTTACTAGACATGGCTATTATACATTTAAAACACATGAAAAGTCATTTGCGAAAACATCACCCTTCCACACACATGTTACATTTTAAACATACAAGGAAAAGGGAATACACATATCACATTTAAACACTTCGTAATCATTTCAACACAATGAGCCATACATGGCCTCGCAATCCACAAGATTGTGGTAAATTCACAACCCGAACTCCCTCCTCACAAGCACCGTACCACAAGACCTCGAATGCTCATGATTCTTTCCTCAAACCATCCAACTGCCAACTCAATTCATCGATTCATTAAACACAACATATTATCATATTAGCTTATGTAAAAGGGAGCAAGGTTTAGGCTCTTACTTGAGCAACCAGCATCATTCAGCGAAGCGTTACAACAACGTGCATATAGCCACATTTATTCATAATTCGACAACACCTTATTCAGTAAATCAAGCATAATTCGATTCTAAACATATACGTTGCATTTCGAATCAACTTCCCTAAGCATGAATGTACTAAAAAGAGTTCGAATTTATTTCGTTTGCACACATAATACATTAGCTAGTCCAATTCGAATGGAAGCTAAACACGTTAAACTAACTTCGTTTTTAATCCCTTTTCATATATTAGCTAAATAACTTGAATCGATGCTAAACATAACAAACTAACTTCGTTTCTAATTCCTTTTCAAACAATAACTTATTAACTCGATTCGAAGCTAAATTCATTAAATTAACTTCGATTTTAATTTCGTTTTAAACAATAACTCTTTAACTCGAATCGAAGCTAAATATGTTAAATTAACTTCGATTTTAATTCCGTTTTAAACTATAACTCATTAATTAGGCATAGTTCATTTTAAAGTCAATTTTCAAGCGCGATTTAACACGTATCGATTCGAAGAGTCATTCATTGCCTCGGAATTACATTTCAAGCCTATTTAAGTCGTTTTAGCATAACATGATTCGAGTTATTATCAAGCAGCGAGTTTGCACATGGATCAATTCAGGTATTATTGAAAGTACGGTTACAGCCTATAACAATTCCTGTGCATTTCTAAGCTGAAAATTTACTGATTCGAAACATGCATACTGACGGCAGTGAGCAAGGTCTGTGGGTACGGTATGGGCGTGCATAAATAGGCTTGAAATTACCAGGCATCGCATTTTCAATCAATCCCTGGCATTTCTAACTACTTAAGCTAACCTTAATCTGACATGCAACATCATTCTGTTGAAATCATACTTGAAAATAACAACAACAGCTTAGGAGAGGAGAATCACTCACCTGAAATTGCTTAATTACCCACTCAATTGGCAGTAATTCACACCCAAACCCTTTTGAATTCGTCCTTGGTTCAGCTATACCCAGAACCCGAAACCGTAGCTTCGATTTGGTCGCGGTTTGGGGTTGTCTGGGGTCGAATTCGACCCCCAGATTTATAGAGGAGGTGGAGAGGGTCGTGGCTCGCCGGAATCCGGCACGTGGGTGGTGGTTTTTAGGCATTAGACGCGTGGTTGGAGAGCTAATTCGTTCGTGTGACGTGGGGGAAGGAAAACTGGCAGTGGTTGGGTGGCTGGCGACGCGTGGGTGAGGCCAGACAGCTCCTCCTCTCGCCGGCGACACGTGACGGCCGGCGGTGACGCCAGGCGACGACCGGTGGCCCGCGAGAGAGAGAGAGAGAGAGAGCGTAGCAGAGAGAGAGAGCGAGGTGCGAGAGGAGGGGGGGTCGGGGTCTCCCAACTTCAGTCCCCCTTTTCAATCCTTTTTTTTTTTTTTTGGGGTTAAACTAACAACATACAGCTAAATTTTGATCCGTACTCGCTAATAGTTAGGTTAAACTCAAATTGAACGACCTACCATGTACATTTTGGTTTAAACTTTGGGAAACTGCCAAGTAAAATGAAAAACGATTTTAAAAACTGGGTTTAATGTTTTATAAATAAGTAGCGTCAATGATAATATTAGTCAAATAATCGCCCCTTTTATTGAAACTAGTCGTTAAAAACTCACACGGTCGATTTAATACTTTCGTCGGATAACAAATTAAAAGCAACTGGTCAAATCGGCAACTAAACAGTTAGTCGGTGATAGCACGAAAGCATGGCCCTTACACTCTCCCCCCCTTAAAAGAATTTCGTCCTCGAAATTTGCTCACCGGGTGAAAATAATGCGGGATATTTCTCACGCATTTCGCTTTCCAACTCCCAAGTTGCTTCTGCCACCTTGTGATGTTTCCATAACACCTTAACGTAGGGAATGCTCCTATTTCTGAGCTTCCTTTCCGTCTTCTCCAAAATCCGGATGGGTTCTTCTACAGAGGTAAGATTTTCCTTAACTTGTAGGGGTTCATATCGGATGACATGATTTGGATCCGGAACATATTTCCTGAGACTGGATACATGGAATACATCGTGGATGCCTTGCAATGAGGGTGGTAAGGCCAATTGGTATGCAACCGATCCTACTTTCTGCAAGACTTCAAACGGTCCAATGAACCGTGGGCTTAGTTTCCCCTTTTGTCCAAATCTTATGCTCCCCTTAAATGGGGACACTTTCAGAAATACATGGTCTCCAATCTCAAACTCCAGTGGCCTTCTCCTATTATCCGCGTAGCTCTTTTGTCTACTTTGCGCAACTTGCAATCTCTGGCGAATGGTCTTGACTATTCCGATCGTTCGGTCGATTAAGTCAACCTTGGATGGTTCCCTTTCTCCTATTTCATTCCAACAAACTGGAGTTCTGCAACGTCTACCGTATAGCGCCTCGAATGGAGCCATGCCTATACTGGCATGGTGACTATTATTGTACGCAAATTCAACCAGAGGCAAGTTATGATCCCAAGTTCCAGCAGAATCGAGGGCACAGGCTCTCAACATATCCTCCAGAGTTTGAATAGTTCTTTCGGATTGACCGTCCGTCTGAGGATGGAAGGCCGTACTTAATCGTAATTTTGTGCCCATTGCTCTTTGAACCCCATGCCAGAAGCGAGATACAAACTTGGTATCGCGATCTGACACAATACTGAGTGGCACACCATGCAGTCTAACTATCTCCTTAATGTATAGGTTAGCTAGTTGCTCAGAGGTGAAAGTGGCCTTGATGGGCAACAAGTGTGCAGCCTTGGTCAATCTGTCAACTATAACCCACACACCATCGTGTTGTTTGATGGTTTTTGGCATTCCAATCATGAAATCCATGGTGATGTGTTCCTATTTCCACTCAGGAATTGGCAAGGGTTGCAGTAAACCTCCAGGTTTCTGATGCTCGGTTTTCACCCGTTGGCACGTAAGGCATCGAGCCACGTACTCTGCGATATCCCTTTTCATGCCACTCCACCAGCAATGGGTCTTCAAGTCATGGTACATCTTTATACTTCCAGGGTGTACAACAAGTGTGGAATTGTGTGCCTCCTTTAACAATTCCTTCTTGAGAGCTGTTATGTTCGGCACACACAGTCTATTCCCGTACCAAAGTACTTCATTTTGGATGGAGAATTCCCTATTCCTTCCTTCTTCCACGCCTTTCTTTATCTTCATAAGTTCAGGGTCATCCTTCTGCTGTTGCTTGATTGTTTCAATCAATGGCGAGGAGATTTGAAGCGCTACCAAGTAGCCTTAATTTCCTGGCAACACTATCTCTATTTGTAGCGTGCCGAGCTCCCTTAGGAGTCTCTTTTTTTGTGTAAGTAGATAGGCTACAGCCCCCATGGATTTTCTACTCAGTGCGTTAGCCATCATGTTTGCCTTTCCAGGGTGATATTTGATCTCCATATCATAATCCTTTAGGAGTTCTAGCCATCTTCTTTGCCTCATGTTTAACTCTTTTTGAGTAAAGATGTATTTCAAGCTCTTGTGGTCAGTGTATACTTCACACCTTACTCCATAGAGGTAATGTCTCCAGATTTTCAAGGCAAATACCACCGCGGCCAATTCTAGGTCATGTGTTGGATAATTCTCTTCGTAAGGCTTCAATTGGCGAGAGGCATAAGCAATAACTCTATCTTTCTGCATTAATACACAACCCAGTCCCTTCTTGGATGCATCACTGTAGATTACAAATCCTTCATTGTTTCAGGTATCGCCAATATTGGTGCAGATACCAAACGTTTCTTTAGCTCCTGAAAGCTATCTTCACACTCTGGGGTCCATTCAAATTTAGTGGCCTTCCGAAGTAGTTTGGTAATAAGTAAGGCTAGTTTTGAAAATCCTTCTACAAACCTTCGATAGTAGCCAGCTATACCTAAAAAGCTTCGCACTTCGGAGACGTTTGTTGGTCTTGGCCAGTTTATAATGGCCTCTACCTTTGCCGGATCCACCGAGATGCCATCTTCGGTCACTATGTGTCCCAGAAATTGCACCCTTTCTAACCAGAGCTCACACTTTTTAAGTTTGGCATATAATTTGTGCTCCTCTAGGGTTTTTAACACCATTCGCAAGTGGTTTGCATGCTCTTCCTTGGTCTTGGAGTAAACCAGGATATCATCGATGAACACTACTACAAATTTATCTAGGAAGGGCCTAAGGACTCTGTTCATCAAGTCCATAAAGAAGGCAGGAGCGTTCATTAGTCCGAACGGTAACACCAAGAACTCGTAGTGGCCATATCGAGTGCGAAAAGCAGTTTTAGGCACGTCCCCCTTCTTGATCTTCAATTGATGGTACCCCGATCTCAAATCAATCTTCGAGAACACTGAAGCACCAGCCAATTGATCAAACAGGTCATCAATTCGAAGGAGTGGGTATTTATTCTTAACCGTTACCTTGTTTAGTTCTCGATAGTCAATACATAACCTCAAACTCCCATCTTTCTTCTTCACAAATAGTACTGGTGCTCCCAGGGTGAAACACTAGGCTGAATTAACCCCTTATCTAGTAGCTCTTGCAACTGAGTTTTCAACTCCGCCAATTCCGCAGGTGCCATTCGATAAGGTGCCTTGGATATTGGAGCGGTTCCGGGCACTAGTTCAATGGTGAATTCGATTTCTCTGTCGGGCGGTAGCCCCGGTACCTCTCGAAACACCTGTGGAAATTCCCTCGCTACCGGAATCTCACTCAAGTCCGGCTCCTTTAGTTCTGCGCCCTCAATTGCACACCAATAGCCCTGACATCCTTTCTTCAACATTTTGAGTGCTTGCATAGCAGATACCGTTGGAATGGTTATTTGGTGGCCACTTCCCTTAAAGGTTACTCTTTCTCCATTGGAGGCCGTGAAGGTAACCAGTTTTCTCTCGCAGTCAATAGTAACTTTATGTCTCATTAACCAGTCCATCCCTAGAATAACATCCCAACCTTGTATATCCAACTGTATTAGGTCTACAGGGAGAGTTCTCCCTTCCAATTGAATAGCACAGTCTTTAAAGACAAGGTTGGTATAGTAAGCAGACCCTAAGGGGGTAGTCACACATAATTGTACATCCATTTCACTGGGCTTGCTAGCGAGTTTCTTTGCAAAGGTAGGATTTACAAAAGAATGTGTGGCACCTGAATCAAATAAAACATAAGTATAAAGATGTTTAATAAAAAGGGTACCTGATACGGTGGCAGTGAGGTCCTCCGCCTCACCTCCTTCCAAGCTAAACACCCGGCCACCTGCTTGCGGCCTTTTTCTACCTCGTTTGCCTTCTGAAGTTGCATTCACAGGAGGTCGGCCTCTTTGTGGAATTGGATTAGCCCCCGTGCCTGAACCTTGTGTACTGTTCTGCCGATTCCACGCCTTTTTGGGGCAATTTGCAATTTAGTGGTCCGTAGATCCACACCCATAGCATTCTTGTGTGCCATATTGGCACCGACCAGAGTGCATACGCCCGCATTGGTTGCAGGGTTCCAGCGCCTGCCTTGGTACAACTTGTTTTCCTTTTCCCCGGTTGTCGAAATTGCCGATCTTATTGCTTCCCTGGGTACCGGACCCTCCTTGATTAAACTTTCTTTTTGCTGGGCCAATCTGACGACTTTCCTCTTCGGTTTCAGCAATGACTCGGGCTATTTTCACCGCCCTCTGGTACATCTCCTGGAAGCTGGTGAAAACATGCCCAGCTATCATCCGCTTAATGGGTCCTTTAAGACCTTGCTCGAAGTGGTCCATCTTCATTTCTTCAGTTGCGACTTGATTAGGTGCAAAGCGACTAAGCTCGTTAAACTTCGCCGCGTATTCTATCACACTCATTTGGCCTTGTTTCAACCGCAGAAATTCTTGTTCCTTTGCCCTCTTTACATCTCGTGGGTAATACTGAGCATCCATCATGATTTTTAGTTGTTCCCAGGTTAGAGCTGGTTCACCAGCCCGAGGTTTGACAGTGCCCCACCAGAATTCTGCTTTCTTTTCAAACTGATGGGTCGCCAGACGTACTTTAAAATCTTCGGGGCAGTCCATTACTTCAAATAAATTCTCCATCCTTCTTAGCCATTCCTCATAGGCAAGAGGATCTGTTTAGTGGCTTATTAAACTGACAAATCATCCCCAAGGCGGTTGGCACCGCCATCTGTTCCCTTCGTGGAGGCATTGGCTACACAGTCGTTTATGCAAAGTTGCTTAGTTTTTATTCATAAAAATAGATTGTCAAAAGAATTTAAAAACATAGTACAACATTAAACAGAATGTACAGAGCTTTAAGTATTCGTGCGATCCTATTTTGGTCGCACGAATCACTTCTCAAAAAAAAAAAATGCGCTTTCACGAATCACGAAATATCGGGTATCACCCATGTTTATTCATTTTCAAACGCACATTAACTATGTTTTATTTAAATACAATGCACACATTGGCGACTCCAGGCTACACACAGCCCCTATTACCATCCTAATTACCACCTGAGGAACCCTCCTCAGGGGGATCATATACTGTTGGATCATGCGAGCCCTCAGACTCAACTGGGGCTAGTAGGTCCCATAATACAAATGGTGGGGAGTACTCCACATCAGGTGCTCCATCCACCAGTTCTCTCATCCTCAGCATTGTAACTTGCCAGCCCCGGGGGTATTGTGCACTGAAGGAATCTATCCAACGTGCCCACAGAGTGGCTACTCGCCTGTATCGTCTTGCCTGAGGGTTTTCTGTGAACAGAAGTCTCATTTGACGATGTTCAATCTGATTTCTCTCTGCTATTGTGATTGGTAGTTGTTGGGTAGCGGCAGGAGCAATTAAAGCCGTGTTGATCATTTGCATGGCAGCATCGCTCCTTCCCAAGGAGGTATTTCCTAAGGAGTCCACCCATCCTTCTGCTAACATTAGGAAATCCACTAATCCTTTGAAAGTAAACAGAGTATAAGCTCCCCTGCGTACATGAAATAGACGGAGGATGGAGGTAACCTCGCCCCATC
The DNA here is from genome assembly GCA_029747015.1 of Carnegiea gigantea. Classification (NCBI taxonomy): domain Eukaryota; kingdom Viridiplantae; phylum Streptophyta; class Magnoliopsida; order Caryophyllales; family Cactaceae; genus Carnegiea; species Carnegiea gigantea. The sequence goes on from JAKOGI010004413.1 coordinate 15,727, forward strand.
TTCCAGTGCGAGGCATTGTTCGGATGAACTTGTAAGTCCAGTGGTTTTGAGTGACCCGTAAGGGTCTCCACTGGTTACTCCTAATCATTGCTTCCCAAAAGATGACCGCGTTCCATGCAGCCAGCCAGAATGGAAGGTACTCGAAATCATCGATGCTAAACACCATCCTACATCACCACACTGGATTAGGTATAAAACTAACAAGCACGCATTTGCATGGGAGTACTAAGCCATGTTCTAGTTCGTCCCCACAAGTATGCCAAACAAGCACACAGTAAGCTCAAGTAAACACTTTAAGGCACGTACTTTCACACATTGATATACCTAAGGTCACATCTATATGCATATGCACGTAATTTGTTTTTTTTTGGGGCTTCTGATACCACCCAAATGTAACACCCCCGACTACCTTTCAGGAATGTCACACCGCCAGGATCTCCCGAGGGAGACCCCTAAGGCTCTTCTTCTTTTAACTTTCTTCTTAATTTTTACCCAACTTTAGCTTAGGTTAGGAAAACATGGGACGAAACCGGCAGAGTTCCGTCTGTAATTACAACAATTTCCAAAATTACATTACGAAGTTCAGGGTACCTGTGAACTTTTAAACCAAAATGCAAAATAACTAGGAGTACCAGCGAGTCACACAGTCGTGGTGGGGCTTAAGCCCTTTACATACACTTATTACAAAAGATTTACATAGGTTCATACTGCCAGAGCCTTTGAGCCACTACATGACCAACGTACGCACTTTCTTAAAACAAAACATCACTTCAGATGGCTTCACAACTTCACATTATAGATACATCAGCGGAAGCAACTAGCGGTCCATTCATTCTTCACCTGGGGGAAAAAGGGGAGGGGAAATGGAGTGAGCCACCACATGCTCAGTGAGTGTTCCTCCACTCCTTAAAACAAAACCTTTTTCAAGCATTAATACCCATAATATTCACTTATCAAGCAATTAGCTACTACTAACATGGTATTAGGCAGCATATTATAGGACACAGGTTGAAGAACATAAATATCGGACAAGTCATGACTTATGTATTCTCTAGGCACATTTGAATGTCATTTCACGATTCACTAGCATGTCACATATTCTATTTGAAGCCACATTCATCATATTTAAGAACATTTCCTTTAAATCTGCAATGAAACTTTCTTTGAACATTTGAAAGCATTCATAACCTTGAGGTTCTCAATCTTTTAAAGGAGTTTACAATTCGCATTCGTCGTAAAACGACCCTTGTATGCATTTCATATTCATTCCATATGGCCTCTTTGGGCCCATAAAACATTCTTCCTCTTTAAAACGTATAAAGTGGCAAAGGCCAATTGCTTTTCTTAACTTCATACAAAAATACTTCTGGCATAAGATCATTACAGGGTGCTGATTGGGTGAAAACCATTCTCGACCCCATAGTGAGACCTAACGCTCACGCTTAAGCTCTTACTCCCGTGATGGCTACATATAACATATCGGACCATTACATTAGCCCTCGTCAGGGCCTCTAGGGTTTATCCGGACTTATCCCCTAGGTTAACATTACATCATATCATATTGTTCGCAGCACATTATCTTAGCCACTTAAAGCGTATCGGCCATAACGGCTAGTAATTTTCAGTTTCAAACAATAAAATCATTCAACGTATAATTCCCATCTCCCTTTTGTTAAAAACGTTTTAGGGATTCCTCCCAAACACTATCTAAATAGCTAAAATAGGCCATAGCTCGTTACTAGACATGGCTATTATTCATTTAAAACACATGAAAAGTCGTTTGCTAAAACATCACCTTTCCACACACATGTTACATTTTAAACATACAAGGAAAAGGGAAATACACATATCACATTTAAACAATTCGTAATCATTTCAACACAATGAGCCACACATGGCCTCGCAATCCACACGATGGCGGTCAATTCACAACCCAGTCTCCCTCCTCACTTGCACCGTACCAAAGACCTCGAACACTCATAATTCTTTTCTCAAACCATCCAACTACCAACTCGATTCATCGATTTATTAATCACAACATTTTATCATATTAGCTTATGTAAAAGGGAGGGAAGTTTAGGCCCTTACCTGAGCAACCAGCATCATTCAGCGAAGCGTTACAACAAGCGTGGATATAGCCACATTTATTCATAATTCGTCAATATTTCATTCAGTACATCAAACATAATTCGAATCTAAACATATACGTGGCATTTCGAATGCACTTCCCCAAGCATGAATGCACTACAAAGAGTTCGAATTTATTTCGTTTGCACATAATACATTAGCTAGCTCAGTTCGAATGGGAGTTAGACACGTTATACTAACTTCGCTTTTAATCCCTTTTCATATATTAGCTAAATAACTTGAATCGATGCTAAATACGTTAAATTAAATTCGATTTTAATTCCGTTTTAAACTATAACTCATTAACTTGAATCGAAGCTAAATACGTTAAATTAACTTTGATTTTAATTCCGTTTTAAACTATAACTCACTAACTTGAATCGAAGCTAAATACGTTAAATTAACTTCGATTTTAATTCCGTTTTAAATTATAACTCATTAATTAGGCATAATTCATTTTAAAGTCATTTTTCAAGCGCGATTTAACACGTATCGATTCGAAGAGTCATTCATTGCCTCGGAATTACATTTCAAGCCTATTTAAGTCATTTTAGCATAACATGATTCGAGTTATTATCAGGCAGCGAGTTTGCACATGCATCAATTCAGGTATTATTGAAAGTACGGTTACAGCCTATAACAATTCCTGTGCATTTTTAAGCTGAAAATTTACTGTTTCAAAACATGCATACTGACGGCAGTGAGCAAGGTATGTTTGTGCGGTTGGGCGTGCATAAATAGGCTTGAAATTACCAGGCATCACATTTTCAATCAATCTCTGACATTTCTAACTACTTGAGCTACCCTTAATCTGACATGCAACATCATTCTACTGAATTCATACTTAAAATAACAGCAGCAGCTTAGGAGAGGATGTTCACTCACCTGAAAGTGCTTAATTACCCACTCACTTGGCAGTAATTCACGCCCAAACCCTTTTGAATTCGTTCTTGGTTCAGCTACACCCAGACCCGAAACCCTAGCTTTGATTTGGTCGCGATTTGGGGTTGTCTGGGGTCGAATTCGACCCCCAGATTTATAGAGGAGGTGGAGTGGGCAGTGGCTCGCCGGAATCCGGCGCGTGGGCGGTGGTTTTTAGGTGTTAGACGCGTGGTTGGAGAGCTGACTCGTTCGTGTGACGTGGGGGAAGGAAAACAGGCAGTGGTTGGGTGGCTGACGACGCGTGGGTGAGGCCAGACAGCTCCTCCTCTCGCCGGCGACACGTGACGGCCGGCGGTGACGCCAGGCGGCGACCGGTGGCCCGCGAGAGAGAGAGAGAGAGAGAGCGTAGCAGAGAGAGAGAGAGCGAGGTGCGAGAGGAGGGGGGGTCGGGTCCCCCGACTTCAGTCCCCCTTTTCAATCCTTTTTTTTTTTTTTTTGGGTTAAACTAAAAAAAAACAGCTAAATTTTGATCCGTACTCGCTAATAGTTAGGTTAAACTCAAATTGAACGACCTACCATGTACATTTTGGTTTAAACTTTGGGAAACTGCCAAGTAAAACGAAAAACGATTTTAAAAACTGGGTGTAGCATAGATTCAAATGTTTTATAAATAAGTAGCGTCAATGATAATATTAGTCAAATAATCGCCCCTTTTATTGAAGCTAGTCGTTAAAAACTCACACGGTCGATTTAATACTTTCATCGGATAACAAATTAAAAGCAACTGGTCAAATCAGCAACTAAACAGTTAGTCGGTGATAGCACGAAAGCATGGCCCTTACACTCTCCCCCCTTTAAAAGAATTTCGTCCTCGAAATTTGCTCACCTGGTGAAAATAATGCGGGATATTTCTCACGCATTTCGCTTTCCAACTCCCAAGTTGCTTTTGCCACCTTGTGATGTTTCCATAACACCTTAACGTAGGGAATGCTCCTATTTCTGAGCTTCCTTTCCGTCTTCTCCAAAATCCGGATGGGTTCTTCTACATCGGTAAGATTTTCCTTAACTTGTAGGGGTTCATATCGGATGACATGATTTGGATCCGGAACATATTTCCTGAGACTGGATACATGGAATACATCGTGGATGCCTTGCAATGAGGGTGGTAAGGCCAATTGGTATGCAACTGATCCTACTTTCTGCAAGACTTCAAACGGTCCAATGAACCGTGGGCTTAGTTTCCCCTTTTGTCCAAATCTTATGCTCCCCTTAAGTGGGGACACTTTCAGAAATACATGGTCTCCAATCTCAAACTCCAGTGGCCTTCTCCTATTATCCGCTTAGCTCTTTTGTCTACTTTGCGCGACTTGCAATCTCTGGCAGATGGTCTTGATTATTCCGATCGTTCGGTCGATTAAGTCAACTTTGGATGGTTCCCTTTCTCCTATTTCATTCCAACAAACTGGAGTTCTGCAACGTCTACCGTATAGCGCCTCGAAATGAGCCATGCCTATACTGGCATGGTGACTATTATTGTACGCAAATTCAACCAGAGGCAAGTTATGATCCCAAGTTCCAGCAGAATCGAGGGCACAGGCTCTCAACATATCCTCCAGAGTTTGAATAGTTCTTTCGGATTGACCGTCCGTCTGAGGATGGAAGGCCGTACTTAATCGTAATTTTGTACCCATTGCTCTTTGAAACCCATGCCAGAAGCGAGATACAAACTTGGTATCGCGATATGACACAATACTGAGTGGCACACCATGCAGTCTAACTATCTCCTTAATGTATAGGTTAGCTAGTTGCTCAGAGGTGAAAGTGGCCTTGATGGGCAAGAAGTGTGCAGCCTTGGTCAATCTGTCAACTATAACCCACACACCATCGTGTTGTTTGATGGTTTTTGGCATTCCAATCATGAAATCCATGGTGATGTGTTCCCATTTCCACTCAGGAATTGGCAAGGGTTGCAGTAAGCCTCCAGGTTTTTGATGCTCGGTTTTCACCCGTTGGCACGTAAGACATCGAGCCACGTACTCTGCGATATCCCCTTTCATGCCATTCCACCAGTAATGGGTCTTCAAGTCATGGTACATCTTCGTACTCCCAGGGTGTACAACAAGTGTGGAGTTGTGCGCCTCTTTTAACAATTCCTCCTTGAGAGCTGTTATGTTCGGTACACACAGTCTATTCCCATACCAAAGTACCTCATTTTGGATGGAGAATTCCTTGTTCTTTCCCTCTTCCATGCCTTTCTTTGTCCTCATAAGTTCAGGGTCATCCTTCTGCTGTTGTTTGATCGTTTCGATCAATGGCGAAGAGACTTGGAGCGCTGTCAAGTAGCCTTGATTTCCTCGCAGTACTACCTCTGTTTGTAGCACGTCGAGCTCCCTTAGGAGTCTCTTTTCTTGTGTAAGTAGACAGGCTACAGACCCCATGGATTTTCTACTCAGTGTGTCAGCCACCACGTTTGCTCTTCCAGGATGATATTTGATCTCCATATCATAATCCTTAAGGAGTTCTAGCCATCTTCTTTGTCTCATGTTTAACTCTTTTTGAGTAAAGATGTATTTCAAGCTCTTGTGGTCAGTGTATACTTCACACCTCACTCCATAGAGGTAATGTCTCCAGATTTTCAAGGCAAATACCACCGCGGCCAATTCTAGGTCATGTGTTGGATAATTCTCTTCGTAGGGATTCAATTGGCGAGAGGCATAAGCAATAACTCTATCTTTCTGCATTAATACACAACCCAGTCCCTTCTTGGACACATCACTGTAGATTACAAATCCTTCGTTGCCTTCAGGTATCGCCAATATTGGTGCAGATACCAAACGTTTCTTTAGCTCCTGAAAGCTATCTTCACACTCTGGGGTCCATTCAAATTTAGCGGCCTTCTGAAGTAGTTTGGTAATAGGTAAGGCTAGTTTTGAAAATCCTTCTACAAACCTTCGATAGTAGCCAGCTATACCTAAAAAGCTTCGCACTTCGGAGATGTTTGTTGGTCTTGGCCAGTTTATAATGGCCTCTACCTTTGCCGGATCCACCGAGATGCCATCTTTGGTCACTATGTGTCCCAGAAATTGCACCCTTTTTAACCAGAACTCACACTTTTTAAGTTTGGCATATAATTTGTGCTCCTCTAGGGTTTTCAGCACCATTCGCAAGTGGTTTGCATGCTCTTCCTTGGTCTTGGAGTAAACCAGGATATCATCGATGAACACCACTACAAATTTATCTAGGAAGGGCCTAAGGGCTCTGTTCATCAAGTCCATAAAGAAGGCAGGAGCGTTCGTCAGTCCGAACGGTAACACCAAGAACTCGTAGTGGCCATATCAAGTGCGAAAAGCAGTTTTAGGCACGTCCCCCTTCTTGATCTTCAATTGATGGTACCCCGATCTCAAATCAATCTTCGAGAACACCGAAGCACCAGCCAATTAATCAAACAGGTCATCAATTCGAGGGAGTGGGTATTTATTCTTAACCGTTACCTTGTTTAGTTCTCGATAGTCAATACATAACCTCAAACTCCCATCTTGCTTCTTCACAAATAGTACTGGTGCTCCCCAGGGTGAAACACTAGGCTGAATTAACCCCTTATCTAGTAGCTCTTGCAACTGAGTTTTCAACTCCGCCAATTCCGCAGGTGCCATTCGATAAGGTGCCTTGGATATTGGAGCGGTTCCAAGCACTAGTTCAATGGTGAATTCGATTTCTCTGTCGGGTGGTAGCCCCGGTACCTCTCGAAACACCTGTGGAAATTCCCTCGCTACCGGAATCTCACTCAAGTCCGGCTCCTTTAGTTCTGCGACCTCAATTGCACACCAATAGCCCTAACATCCTTTCTTCAACATTTTGAGTGCTTGCATAGCAGATAACATTGGAATGGTTATTTGGTGGCCACTTCCCTTAAAGGTTACTCTTTCTCCATTGGAGGCCGTGAAGGTAACCAGTTTTCTCTCGCAGTCAATAGTAACTTTATGTCTCATTAACCAGTCCATCCCTAGAATAACATCCCAACCTTGTATATCCAGCTGTATTAGTTCTACAGGGAGAGTTCTCCCTTCCAATTGAATAGCACAGTCCTTAAAGACAAGGTCGGTATAGTAAGCAGACCCTAAGGGGGTAGTCACACATAATTGTACATCCATTTCACTGGGCTTGCTAGCGAGTTTCCTTGCAAAGGTAGGATTTACAAAAGAATGTGTGGCACCTGAATCAAATAAAACATAAGCATAAAGATGTTTAATAAAAATGGTACCTGATACGGTGGCAGTGAGGTCCTCCGCCTCACCTCCTTCCAAGCTAAACACCCGGCCACCTGCTTGTGGCCTTTTTCCACCTCGTTTGCCTTCTGAAGTTGCATTCACAGGAGGTCGGCCTCTTTGTGGAATTGGATTAGCCCCCGTGCCTGAACCTTGTGTACTGTTATGCCAATTCCACGCCTTTTTGGGGCAATTTGCAATTTTGTGGTCCGTAGATCCACACCCATAGCATTCTTGTGTGCCATATCGGCACCGACCAGAGTGCATACGCCCGCATTGGTTGCAGGGTTCCAGCACCTGCCTTGGTACAACTTGTTTTCCTTTTGCCCGGTTGTCGAAATTGCCGATCTTATTGCTTCCCTGGGTACTGGACCCTCCTTGATTAAACTTCCTTTTTGCTGGGCCAATCTGACGACTTTCCTCTTCGGTTTCAGCTATGACTCGGGCTATTTTCACCGCCCCCTGGTACATCTCCTGGAAGCTGGTGAAAACATGCCCAGCTATCATCCGCTTAATGGGTCCTTTAAGGCCTTGCTCGAAGTGGTCCATCTTCATTTCTTTAGTTGCGACTTGATTAGGCGCAAAGCGACTAAGCTCGTTAAACTTCGCCGCGTATTCTACCACACTCATTTGGCCTTGTTTCAACCGTAGAAATTCTTGTTCCTTTGCCCTCTTTACATCTCGTGGGTAATACTGAGCATCCATCACAGTTTTTAGTTGTTCCCAAGTTAGAGCTGGTTCACCCGCTCGAGGTTTGACAGTGCCCCACCAGAATTATGCTTCCTTTTCGAACTGATGGGTCGCCAGACGTACTTTAAAATTTTCGGGGCAGTCCATTACTTCAAACAAATTCTCCATCCTTCTTAGCCATTCCTCATAGGCAAGAGGATCTGTTCCACCACTAAACCTTGGTGGTCTCAACTTATTAAACTGATAAATCATCTCCAAGGCGGTTGGTGCCGCCATCTGTTCCCTTCGTGGAGGCATTGGCTACACAGTCGTTTATGCAAAGTTGCTTAGTTTTTATTCAAAAAAATAGATTGTCAAAAGCATTTATAAACATAGTACAACATTAAACAGAATGTACAGAGCTTTAAGTATTCGTGCGATCCTATTTTGGTCGCACGAATCACTTCTCAAAAAAAATGCGCTTTCACGAATCACGAAATATCGGGTATCACCCATGTTTATTCATTTTCAAACGCACATTAACTATGTTTTATTTAAATACAATGCACACATTGGCGACTCCAGGCTACACACAGCCCCTATTACCATCCTGATTACCACCTGAGGAACCCTCCTCAGGGGGATCATCTACCGTTGGATCATTCGAGCCCTCAGACTCAATTGGGGCTAGTAGGTCCCATAATACAAATGGTGGGGAGTACTCCACATCAGGTGCTCCATCCACCAGTTCTCTCATTCTGAGCATCGTGGCTTGCCAGCCCCGGGGGTATTGTGCACCAAAGGAATCTATCCAACGTGCCCATAGAGCGGCTACTCGCTTGTATCGTCTTGCCTGAGGGTTTTGTCCTCTGCGAACATAAGTCTCATTTGACGATGTTCAATCTGATTTTTCCTCTCTACTATTTGTGATTGTATTGTTTGGGTACACAGAGCAATTAGAGCCGTATTGATCATTTGCATGGCAACATCGCTCCTTCCCAAGGGGGTACTTCCTAAGGAATCCACCCGTCCTTCTGCTAACATCAGGAAATCCACTAATCCTCGGAAAGTAAACGGAGTATAAGCTCCCCTGCGTACATGAAATAGACGGAGGATGGAGGTGACCTCGCTCTATCTTCCCATGCGAGGCATTGTTCGGATGAGCTTGTAAGTCCAGTGGTTTTGAGTGACCCATAAGGGTCTCCACTGGTTGCTCCTAATCATTGCTTCCTAAAAGAAGACCGCATTCCACGCGGCCAGCCAGAATGGAAGGTACTCGAAATCATCAATGCTAAACACCATCCTACACCACCACACGGGATTAGACATAAACTAACAAGGACGCATTTGAATGAGAGTCCTAAGCCATGTTCTAGTTTGTGCCCACAAGTATGCAAAACAAGCATATAATAAGCTCAAGTAAACACTTTAAGGCACATACTTTCACACATTGACACACCTAAGGTCACATCTATATGCATATGCAACCTATGGCTCTGATACCACCCAATGTAACACCTCCAACTGCCTTCTAGGGATGTCACACCGCCAGGATCTCCCGAGGGAGACCCCTAAGGCTCTTCTTCTATTGACTTTCTTCTTAATTTTACCAAACTTTATTTTAGTTGGGAAATCCTGAGACGAAACCGGCAGAGTTCCGTCTGTAATTTCAACATTTCCATAATTTACATTATAATTTTTATGGTACCTGTATCAGAGCAACCCAATTCAAAAAGGAAGTAGGAGGTTCCAGCGAGTCACACTTTCTCGGTTGAGGCTTATGCCTTTACAAACAACTATTTACAATGACTTACATAAGTTTTGTACTACTAGAGCCACTACATGCCCAATTCATGCACTTTTCAAGCAAAATATTACTGCAGGCAGCCACATCACTTCATGTCACAGGTTCGTCTTGTAGGAGCAACTAATGGTCTTAAAAGAAACACAGATGCTTTCATCGTTCATCACCTGGGGGAAAAAGGGGAAAGGAAATGGAGTGAGCCACCACATGCTCAGTGAGTGTTCCTCCACTCCTTAAAACAAAACCTTTTTCAAGCATTAATACCCATACTATTCACTTATTAAGCAATTAGCTACTACTAACATGGTATTAGGCAACATATTATAGGACACAGGTTGAAGAACATAAATATCGGACAAGTCATGACTTATGTATTCACTAGGCACATTTAAATGTCATTTCACGATTCACTAGCATGTCACATATTCTATTTGAAGTCACATTCAACATAATTAAGAACATTTTCTTTAAACCTGCCATGAAACTTTCTTTGAACAATTGAAAGCATTTCATAACCTTTGAGGTTCTCAATCTTTTGGAAGAGTTTACATTTCGTATTCGTCGCAAAACGACCCTTACAAGCATTTCATATTCATTCCATATAGCCTTTTTGGGCCCGTAAAACGTTCTTTTTCTTTAAAACCTATAAAATGGCAAAGGCCAATTGCTTTTCTTATCTTGGTAGGAAAATACTTCTGGCATAAGATCATTACAGGGTGCTGATTGGGTGAGAACTATTCTCGACCCCATAGTGAGACCTAACGCTCACACTTAAGCTCTTACTCCCGGGATGGCTACTTATAACATATCGGACCTTTACATTACCCTCGTCAGGGTCTTCTAGGGTCTCCTAGTACCAGGACTTATTCCCTAGGCAACATCATTCATATCATATCATATTGTCCACAGCACATTATCTTAGCCAACTTAAAGCGTATCGGCCATAACGGCTAGTAACTTTTCAGTTTCAACAATACAATCATTCAACGTATAATTCCCATCTCCTTTGGGGGGGGGTAAGGGGGGGAAAACGTTTTAGGATTCCCCCAAACACTATTTAAATAACTAAAATAGAGCCATACTCGTTACTGAGACGTGGCTTTATTCATTTTAAACACATGAAAAGTCCGTTTGCTAAAACCATCACCTTTCCCACACACATGTTACATTTTAAACATACAGGAAAAAGGGACAATACACTATCACATTTAACACTTCGTAACATTTCAGAACAATGAGCCACACATGGCCTCGCAATCCCACGATTGGCGGTCCAATTCACAACCCAGACTCCCTCCTCACTTGCACCGTACCACAAGACCTCGAACACTCATAATTCTTTCCTCAAACCATCCAACTACCAACTCAATTCATCGATTTATTGATCACAACATTTTATCATATTAGCTTATGTAAAAGGGAGGGAAGTTTAG